>BQNB010173023.1:0-11551 GCA_026074375.1 Tanacetum coccineum
AATTATTAATTTATCGATTAATTAATAACTCTTTTAATTAATAAATTTTGGTGGTCCCAAATGTATTATTTTATAGAGTTTCTACTGTATTGTTGATAAGTACCTTGCCAACCAGATAAATGAAGCTGTAAAAGCAGCTGTTCAACTACAATCAGACAGACTTAGAAGCGAAGCTCAAGCTGACAATGAAGACTTCATCAATAAAATTGATGAAAATATGAAGAAAATCATTAAGGAGCAAGTCATAATACAAGTTAAGTAGCAAGTTACCAAGATTTTGCTGAAAATTGAGAAGTCAGTAAATGAACAACTTGAAGCTGAAGTTCTGATTCATTCATCCAATAAAGCTAAGACATCCCATGCTATAGCAGCTAATCTATCTGAACTTGAGCTAAAGAAAATTCTCATAGACAAAATAGAGAATAACAAGTCAGTTGACAAATCAGTTCAATAGAAGAATCTCTACAAAGCATTGGTTGACGCTTATGAATCTGACAAAGACATCCTTGCAACATATTGAGATACTATCACACTTAAAAGACGTCGAGATGATAAGAATGAAGACGAAGAACCCTCTACTGGATCAAACCGGGGGTCCAAGAGAAGAAGAGCTGGAAAAGAACCTGAGTCAACTAGTGCACCAAAGGAGACAAATCTTATTAAAAGTCTACTGGCAAGTCTACTCAAGCAGAGGAACCAATACACACCGATGAAGACTTGGAAGAACCCCGCACATCAGGAGTTTGATATAGGATTTACTGAAGATTAACTTGTTGATGAGACCACTCAGCATCCTGATTGCTTTTAGAAATCAACAAAACCTCCAACTCCCGACCGTGATTGGAACATGACTTTGCTTGCTAAACATGGACCAGTTCAACCTTGGATAAGCACTTTAGCTCAGAATGAAGATCCTCATGAGTCATTTAATGAACTAATGGACACTCCTCTAGACTTCTCAGCATTCGTGTTGAATCGGCTCAAAGTTGATACTCTGACTCCTGAATTATTAGTCGGTCCAACATTCGTGTTAATGAATGGTTCATGCAAGAGTTTGGTGGAACTTGACAATTTCCTTGAAGAAGTCTGCAAAGCAACTACTGATCAACTAGACTGGAACAACCCCGAAGGACAGCAATATCCACATGATCTTCGTAAGCCCTTACCATTGATACCTAATTCACGAGGTCGTCAAGTAATACCTTTTGATCACTTTATCAACAACGACCTTGCGTATTTAAGTGGTGGAGTCTCAAGCCGAACTTATGCTACTTCAGTGACGAAGACAAATGCTGCAGATTATAGACACATCAAATGGATTGAAGACTTGGTCCCAAACACCATGTGGAGTCAAGTGCCGATTGTCTACGACAAACATGCACTCTAGGGCATCTCTCACTAGGGGCAAAAACGCCAACAATTCTATGGATTCACAGTCAACAGGGAATCTGCTCGTGATGTCTACTCCAAACACAGAATCCTTGCTGTTACAAAGATTAAGATTGTCGAATGACATAATTACAAACATTTGGATTGGATCACTGTTCGTAGAAATGACGACAAGTTGTATACATTCAAGACATCTAAGACATGCTGCTTCTTCTTGTTTAAGGCAAGCAGACAAATCTCAACGTTAAGGAACGTCTAGCTTTGGGCATC
Source organism: Tanacetum coccineum (assembly GCA_026074375.1). Taxonomy (NCBI): domain Eukaryota; kingdom Viridiplantae; phylum Streptophyta; class Magnoliopsida; order Asterales; family Asteraceae; genus Tanacetum; species Tanacetum coccineum. The sequence goes on from BQNB010173023.1 coordinate 1,660, forward strand.
TCACTGTGAATGTTTACAAGCATTATCCTCAGAAGGCGTGTGGAAGATTTTCAATTAGGTGTCGAAAGTTATCAAAAGAAGCTCAACCTCACAAGACCAGATACGTACAGATCAGATCTAAAATGAAAGTCAGCATATACAACATACTCCAATCCCAAAGGTTTCATATACCAGAATAAAGACAAGAAGAACAGATTGATGCATATTGATGAACTCCACATATTTAGTGACGGTACACTCAACGATGCTCGGTCTGCTCTTGATGATATTCTAAAGCGAATCTAGATGGAGTACTTGCTACAGACAGTCTGGAGAAATGTAGACAGGGAAAGAGCAGGAGCTATGATCCAGGCTATTGATCGACAACTCAGGAACAGAAGGTTAATGAGGAGCCTGGAAAAATTCATTGGTGGGAGACTGTACGGGGGAGACCTTCGGCTGCTGGAAAGGACCATATGATTTATCATATGATGTCCTCATCATAACAGGTCAAACCTAGTACATAATAAAAACTTGTGAATTTGTATATATGTAGTGTAGACTTTATGGTAATATTAAGGAGTGCTCGAGTACAAAATTTTCAAGAATTTCTTAGTAAATTCAAAAAATTTCAAATTATTGTACTCAGCACTGTCTTATATACCCTCAAATATTGAGGGGGAGCATTAAAATGTTCCTGATAGATATTGTGTAACATTTTGTCCCCGAACGTTTAATCAATTGATATCCAAAATATCAAGGGATTAACATTTTGGATAAGGGGAGAAAATGTGATTAAACTATGATTAAAATGAACCTAACTTGTATTGAAATGTGATCATATAAAATGGACTCAATGCACTCTACACTTAGCATGTACTACGATTACGGTGCACATGTTAAGGGGGAGCTTTTAGTGATGATGAAAAACTTTCAAAGTGTAAATCTTTTGATATTTATATCAAACACTTTGATTGAACTTTTTAATAATGTTAGAAGGATTGTGATGGAATACCCAAAAGATCGACCATGTACTTAAATTTATGGAGTTATAAGGCGGTTAGGCATAGGTATTCAAATCCCATGATCTAGTCAGAACTGGAGGGATCTACCTAGGGATATCCACTAGTTAGTGTAGAAGTCCTTAGGTATGATACAAAAGGAGTAAAAGTGAGAATAAGGGAATAGTGCTAACTAAGATGGAGCTAATACTGGAACAAACCCAACAAGGTATTAGTCATGAAGTCTCGGTAAGCGTTGAAGGGGTTGAAGAATGAAAAAGAAATGTAAGGATAAAGGGTGAAAAGAAAGAAGCCCTCCATACACTTAGGCAGAAACCGGGTCAATACATAAACTGTCGGAAACACTAAGTTGTTGTCTGACATTGAAGACAGTCATGGACCTAGTGACGCTATGCACAACCCTCCCTAGCCACTCAAGGTCTCTCAACAAACTCTTGTTTCATTTCTCACGAAGATTACACGTATTTTTATCGACTTTCTCACTCCAAGTTAGTTGATATTGAAAAGGTGGCAGTCAGCTCCAGCCTCCGATCACTAAAACCAAAGTGCACTATTGAGTCTAGAGCCAAAAGAGATCATCCATAAATCTCATTATGGGGGGGGGGGGGACACTGTCAAAATTAAGCTTGCTAGCTTCACACAATGTGAATAACGAGAAATATATAAAGAGTCCTACGCATTATCCTTGTGATTTTGCCAGAACATCAGAGTGATACTCAAGTAATCACAATGAAGATGGAAATCCTGCTTGAGCCAACATCAAACAAGCTCATGGTAGGTGACTTGTGCGATTCTATATGAATCAAACTTGTGACAACTGGAAAGAAACGATGGTGCGATTCTACAAGAATCAAACTTGTTCCAGTATATGAATTGATGATTGATGATGAATTTTTGAAATGATTAACACTCTCGATGTGTCACAAAACCACTTTAGCAAGTGACACGTCGATTGATTTTCAAATTGATTTTTCTATTCAATCGGTGAGACAGTAACTCACTGGTTCACTCTTATCGTGTTGTCTGCTTTGAGACGTTCCGATAATGAGAACATGTTGAGTACGATGAATCTAATACACATGTGTTAGAAAGATTCAATACTGCAAGCTAGAAATCCTGTCAAGGAGATTCTTCTTAAATTGAATCTACCTGATCACAGGTCGATCCTCACGGATTCGAAGGTTACTCCAACCAAACACGGGTGAATGACAAAGCCATATTCGTCCCCCCGCTTTATTGCTAACTGTTTTAATGCAGGATACTTAAAGATGGAGGTGAAGGTACCTGATTCCAGCTGTCTCAAAGATTCATAACCACATGCTCATACCCGACCGACAAATATAAAGACATCATGAAAGCTCAAGTACATGTTTCAAGACTTTCGCTACTCTGATACCGTACGTCTTTCTTGAAGTGACAAAGTATTAAAGTCAAAGAATTTCAAAGAAGTTTCCGTCACTCTGATACCGAACGTCTTTCTCGAAGTGACGAAGTGTTAAAGTTAAAGAATTTCAAGAAAGATGCAGCATTAAAGCTTTTCAAGTCAACAAATCAAGAAAGGTATGAGCATGTCGGTCCAGAAGTCACAAGTTCACAAGATGGCGAAGTTTACAAGATGGCGAAAGGAGATTATGCTTGGTTGATGATCTCAAGAAGCTCAAGATCACATAGTTACATACAAGTCAATGGAACAAGCTCAAGCCTAAAGTCAATGATCACTACATCAATTCACAAGTTAATGAATGAAGTTAAAGACTACGAGCTCAAGACTAAAGTTAAAGCATAGTATGCTAGGTTTAAGCTTTTGTAAAATGGAGTGACCTCCCTTAGGGGGAGATTGTTAGGAACACAAAGTGTCGGTCACTTCCATAGATATCGTTGGATAGCTCGTTTATTTATTTTTGGAAACTTACTAGGCTAGCAGCGTAAGGCCCATGGAAAGCCCATGCAAGCCAAGGCCCAAACCGGCCATAGGAGGTATAAATACCCTTTCCATGCTATGGAAAGGGTGTTGGTTGTTCATTATTTCACACATATAATACAAGTTTTCTTTCATGTTTCTTTCTCTCTAAAAAATGTTCATCCAACCACTCTCTCTAAAATCACCTCTCTTTCTCTTTTCATGTATGTTATTTTATTATTCTACAAAACATTCAAATCTTCATAATAATGGCTAATACCCAAGGGTATTAGCCCTCAAACGTCATAATCAATACAAGAGTAATAATCTAACCAAGGTAAACTAACCGAGTTAAATGAATGATACCAAAAATTGAACGATTACTAGAGTATATGAGATTACAAAGTGTTTCCTATGGAATTAATAGCTTTGCTTGACCTCTTCTGCTCTTCTGAAAATCGACTTTTGTGGTTAAGGTATCAAAAATATGATTTAGCACACTGAAAACCCGTTGTTAAGTTTTCTATCTATACTGTCTGGAATATGGTTGATACGGCGTATCGAAAGAGTTGGATACGGCGTATCGAGGATTTCTTGGAGTAGGGACCACGTTCGGTATCTTCCAGAATATTTTATTACTTTATATTTAATACGGCGTATAGATGTCTCCTGGATACGGTGTATTGGACTTTATATCTTCATGGTTTCTTGTGAAGTGCAGGCACATATACGCCGTATCTTCCTTGATGGATACGGCGTATAGGATGTCAGAACAATAATCTTTAAATGTCTTCGTTTAAGCTCCAGAATGCATGCCTTTTTGCTAATCTTCACCAAGTACTCCATAATTACTGCAATTCTTAAATACAAACGATTAAGTAACAATTCTTGCAATAATTATACAAAATGGGTTATTTACATGGGATAAATGATGCTATAAAAGTGACGTTATTTGATGTCATCAAATATCCCCCCACTTGAATCCTACTTGTCCTCAAGTAGCCTTTAGAAGTTTATGAAAATGTATCCCTAAGGATTTTTTCCGTTAAGCATTTATTTGATCAATTACAAGTACACAACCAAACACCTCACGAAATAGGAAGATGAAAACACTCAAATCACTCAACTAATCTATGTGGTAACATGTAACTAATTCAATCAATTGCTCGGTCGTGACGTGTATTCTATCATAAGCTTGGCAAGGATACACATCTCCACCACTAGAGCTAAGGAGTAACAAGTTTATAGAGGTAAATTAGGTTTTATGATAAGGCTTAGGGTTGATCATTCTAACAATCTTTCACCAAAAGTACCACACCAACAAGGCAGCTGAATCACACATACATGGCTGTAACGATAGATAGACATACATGATTCGATCACATCCTCATTCGAGTTTAACCAAGGGTTAGGATGAAGAATGATATATGGTATGGATCTTCTAACTTTCACTAAAAGTAATAAACCAACAAGGCAACTGAATCACACATACATGGCCGTAACGACAGAATAGATATGCATGACTCGATCACATCCTCATTCGAGTAAAACCTAAGGTTAATGATTAGGAAAGGGAAATAAATTGTTGTTAAATAAAAATTTATGAAACAAATAGATTCAGTCCAAACAGATAAGGTACAAGTTGCTAGATACCTTTTCCCGACCGTTACCATGATAAAGACTCATAAATATTTACACAAACATCTTGATCATTGATCAAAAACAACAACCTAAGTTGACGTTCTCGTAACGGTCAACTTCCAATCATCCCATACTTTACATACTTTTACAAAGGCAAGTGGCGATATCTACTACTTTATACAAAACTTTACATCATTGATTTATAACCACACATCAACGAATAATCAATCCTTCAAATAATTTCATCGGTTTAAGCTTTAACGAACTGACTATCTTAAAACTTTCCTCCTCTTTTTTGTTGCAATTTTCTAATTTTTTCGATTTTTTTAAACATACTATACTACAAATCTCGGTGTAATTTCACCATCTCAACGATCATAATAACTCCAGATAATTTCTTCCATGATTCTTCATTCTTCGGACGTACCAATAATTGTGATGGTAGTGAAAATACATGAGTTTTGACTACTTTTTACATTCCCATTGCAATGTGCAAATTTCCCAACCATACCAGAGATAAAAAATGATACAAGACCCAGGACATACATACTTTACACTTTAAGCAACTAACAACTGATAAATGGACTTAATCTAACAGGGTAGACTAAGGTGTAAAGGTGTAACGAAATAAATAGTTGGTGTTATCCTAAAGGATTGGCTCTACATGTTTTTCTAGGGGTATCTTACTCTTAAAATGAGAGTAAACAAAGAGTTTATACGGAGGTTAACTAACCAATGTAGTTACTTAATAAAACAACATATAAAGGCTTTTTGGGTGTAATCCTAGATTTTTACCAATTTAAACAAGTTACTCAATCTAAATCCATAGTACTCATTATTGTGGTCTCAAATAGATATACCAAGCCAAGTTTTAAAGTCTACAACATCACCACATACTGGGACTCACAGAAAGCAAAGCATGAGGAGTGGGGGAAGGCAATGTAACTGGGTAAAGATCTCCCAAACTATCATATCTAAGGAGGATATGACGGGTTAAGAAATCCTGAGAAACCAAATGCCTCAAATTCAACAGTAAAATTATTATCTCTAGTGAATTGACGAACAGAAATAAGATTTTTGATGATATTAGGGGTGACCAGAACATTATGTAAGTGTAAAGGATGATTAAGGGTAGGTAAGATGCTATGGCCGGTGTTGGTAACAGGTATAGATTTACCATCACCAACACAAACAGATGGATATAAACATTTATTATAAACAATATTTAAATTACTTGTATGTGAATTAAGATGAGATGATGCACCTGTATCCATATTCCATGCCGGATCTCGATTAGCCATAGTACTAAAAGCACTAGGAAGCACACCCGGAGCCGCGCCTAAATGTAGACTGATGTATTGGATGCTTTAACATATTGCTAGACAACCTGACCACAAACAATTAATGATTGGAGAGGGTACAAATTACGGTACGAATTAGGGTACTAATTACTTTCTTTCATTGTTGTAACTTTCGATTTGTTTTTTTAATTGATTTGAAAATCGAAGAAGAATACGCCTGATGATAAAGTTTTAAATGCAGAAAAATAAAGGACTGATAACGTCCAGACATTCAATACGCTGTATGGTATGGAGTGGATACGCCGATTGATGTCTGGGAAGACAGACTCGATAAAAATAAATAAAAACTGTCCGGGTTGTCTCCCGGGAAGCACTTTTCTTTCAGCTAGTCTTTAAGTTAGACTTTTTCTTCAGCCTCTACGTCGTATTTTCTTCGAATTTGACAACCTCTTTATCATCCGTATCAATATGTCCATCATAGTACTTCTTTAATCTTTGTCCATTGACCTTAAAACTAATTCTGTTTTTATCGGTGATTTCCACAGTCCCATACGGATACATAGTTTTTACCACATTTAGACCGTGCCACTTTGATTTGAGCTTTCCTGGATGCATCTTAAATCTAGAGTTAAATAGCAATACCTTGTGTTGATAAAAATAATGCCTAAAAACATTATTAATATTTTTCACATCTTTACGTTTTGATAGTCACAAAATATAAAAACGTTTAATGTAAAATTAAACGTAAACAAGTAATTAGTAGTAAATTTTCATTTCGAAAATTATATCACTTAAAGGTATGAATAAATAAATGCTTAATGCATTTTATGATCAAAGGAAATTTTTATTCAACCTCACACTTTTATAAAAAGTTTGTACAAATATTTTATAAACATTACAAAACATTTTCTACAATTAGAAGAAATGTTTTATTCAAAATAAACATTTTGAAAGTCAAATTTTCAGACTTAAAACGGCTAAAAAGTTCTAGAAAATTCTTCCTACAAAAAAGCACAAACTGGGGAGCGCCTAGTCTAGGGCAGCCCCCTTAAATACATGGGCGCCCCCCTTAAAATTAAGGGGACCGTCCACCTATTTAAGGAGATCGCCCATAGGTAGACGCTCCTCCAGATTGTCCTATAAATACTGGACTTTTCCCTAATATTTTCTCACCTTTTGCACTCATTCTTTCTGATCAAAAATAGCCCACACATCTCATTAAAATCCTTTGATCATTTAATCATAAAGCTTTGTTTCTAAGTGATCCAAGCTCAATTCCTCAAGTGCAAGAGAAGAATACTTCCATCATCAAGTGAAGAAGTATTACACCTCAAGTGTGTATTGCAATCTTGTTGCATCCATATCATAACTTGTAAATCATTTGTAAATCTTGTAAAGTTGTGTAGTTGTTAGATCTTTGTGATTGTTGTAAGTATAGTTGGATCTTGGTGATCTTTCCTAGTAGTGTTAGTTAGGTGTGATTATAGTAGTGGCTTGGTGAAGTAGTGGTGTGAAGAAAATTAAGGTGTGAAGAAGTTGTGTAGTCGTGATCAAGTTGTGAAGAAGTTGTGTAGTCGTGATCAAGTCGTGAAGCAAAGTTGTGTAGTGAAGTTGTGAAGTTGTGGTAGATTGGTTCTAGCTAAGATTAGAACTCGACATCTAGCTTAGTGTCGGAAATCAAGATAAGCGAAAGTTGTGTAAGGTTTTCTCCGCCATAAGGGAGTTTGTTGACATAGTGAAGAAAACTCTCGAGTTAGGTGCTCGAGGAGTGGAGTAGGGCGAAGAGGTGCTTCGTAACCGAACCACTATAAATCCTTGTGTTGTGGTTTGATCTTTCTAACTCTTATCTCTTATTTCTTCATTTGTTCTTACTTATTTATATTATTCATATTGTGCAAGTATTGAATTCACAAAGAGTCGAATCTAAGTTTTTATATACAAACATAAAAATCAAACTAAAAATCGGTAAACTATTCAACCCCCCCTTCTAGTTTTCCCCCCGCCGACAATTTGTATCAAAGCACGTTAAACAATATTTTAAAATAAATTATATTTTAAAACTTGAATCGATCTATGGAATCGGAAAAATATTTAGAAGGGCAATCTATGCAAAGACCACCACTATTTGAAAGTGATGGATTTATTTATTGGAAAAATAGATTCGAAACTTATGTGAAGTCAAAAGATCTAGATCTTTGGCATGTTATTACCGATGGTGATTTTCCTCCTATTCAAAATAATCCCGAAACTAAAAAGGATGAAGTTGTACCTTTTCATAAACAAAATGATGATCTTAAAAAGAAACTTGCAAAAAATAATGAAGCTAAAATGGTAATTTATAATGCTTTGCCACGTAAAGAATACGAAAGAATTTTTATGTGTCAAACCGCAAAAGAAATTTGGGATACTTTATTAATCACTCATCAAGGTAATAATCAAGTCAAAGCTAACAAAATAGATCTTCTTGTTCAACAATATGAACAATTTATAATTCCGAAAGAGGAGTCAATAGATAATGCCTTTGCTAAATTTAACACTATTATTACTAGTCTAAAAGCACTTGATGAAGGTTTTTCTAGCAAGAATTGTGTTAGGAAATTTCTTAGGGCATTACATCCTAAATGGCGCGCAAAAGTCACGGCGATCGAAGAATCAAAGAATCTAACAACTCTATCACTTGACGAACTCATTGGAAATTTGAAGGTTTATGAAGAAGTTATTAAGAAAGATTTCGAAACCGTCAAAAGCAAAAGAGAACAAAGTAGATCTATTGCCTTGAAAGCTAGAAAGGAATCTAGTGATGATGATAGCTCAACCTCCGATAGTGAAGATGAAGAATACGCCATGGCCGTAAGAGACTTCAAGAAATTCTTCAAAAGACGAGGACGATTCGTAAGACAACCACATGAAGAAAGAAAATCATTCCAAAGAAATAAAGACGACAAAAATGGCAAAGGCGAAAGAAAATGCTTTAAGTGTGGAGATCCAAATCATCTCATCGAAGAATGTCCGAAACAATCAAAATATCAAAATCAAAAGGCGTTTGTTGGAGGATCTTGGAGTGATAGCGACGAAGATGAAGAGGAAAGGACAAAGGACGAAAAGTGTCTTATGGCTAAAGCTTCAAATGAGGTACTTTCTGAAACCGAATATTTTAGTGATGACCAATCATCATTAGACGAAAATGACTTAGATAGTGAATATAGTAGACTGTGCAAAATAAGACTAAAAGTCATGGCTAAAAAAAACTTTAAAACAAGCCAAAATATTATTAGAGAATGAAGCACTAGAATTAAAAGATAAATTATCTAGGTTAGAAAAAGGTAAGGAAGTAAATGAAGAATGCAAATTATGTCAAGATCTTAAGTTTGAAAATGAGAAGCTTAGAAAAGAAATATCTAGGCTAATGAATTTAATGATAGTAGTCACTCACTTAAGAAAATAATAAGTTCTCAAAAATCTTCGGGAGATAAATCCGGTTAAGGATTTAATTTTACCAAAGGGTCACCTAGCGAAACCAAACAAGTAAACTTTGTAAGAGCTCGAGAAGTCGAGTCGAAAGAAAAATTGATAGAATCAAACCCAAACTCAAAACCAAAATTTATACTTATAAACAATACTAAAATTCCTATTGCAAGTGATGATGAGGTAAAACGTTTTTACAAACCTTCCTTAAAACCCAGAGTCGGATTTACTAAACCCACAATGAGGTCTAAAACACCTCCTCTGAGAAGAAAGGAAAACTCTCATCCTCGTTCCAAAACACCTCAACCTAGGAGAGACCAAGGTAGACCAAATTACTCTAACACTAATCACACAATGTGGAATCATCCACACCAACCAAGCTTTACTCAATGTGGAAGATGTTCACCGTGCATGTGTCTGAATCAAATGCAAAACATGTTCGGAAACAATAACTTCAGACCCATGAAACGATGGGGACCAAATGGCTAAATCATCATATCTTCCATAAATCCTCAAAGCTTGCTACCTTGAAGATTTTAAAGTAATTTCTCTTGAAGATTAAGGTATGTCTCACTCTCTGATTA
>BQNB010173024.1:0-13404 GCA_026074375.1 Tanacetum coccineum
TTTTTTTGTGTGTGCCCTCAATAGGCTCACACACTCCTAGTTGTGTATCGCGTATCCAACTAACATAAACCAACATTCCCTGATTCAATCTTTCCACCAAATGCATTTGAAATAACCCACCACCTCTCTATCACTAGTGTGCCACGTGATGATTATTTTAGGATTTTGTATGTTAGAATCGTTAACAACACCCCCCGTTATAACGTTTTCGACTCGCGTGTTGATCTCTGGGTTGCTATGGATGCACAACTTTTGCATTTTGATGGTGAACAACTAGGAGTAGGAATAGGAGGTGGTAATTTGACCTCAGATTTTTCTCTTGTGGAGAATGACATGCTTTACTCCATGGCTTTCCGGGATGGTCACCCGTGTTTCTCCGTTGGGAATGTTATGCATGTAGACGGTGGTCTTGACCATGTGCCCACTTGGTACTATTTTGGTGATTGGGCCGTGCTACTTAGATCTTCTGGGGGTCGTGCAGGGGATGTGAACTTATATCATAAGACCACCATCTTCGATGATTTTGTGCACGTATGCCGCGTCCCCGATCTGTTGGATTTTATGATACCTACCAATTTGGATTCTAATATATCTGCAACAGTCTTTGATGGGGTCCTTCACATCCAAATTCAAATGTTTGAGGTCCGAACATATCCTTACCGCCATAACCATCTAATCAACCATATCTCAAGATACAACATCCGTCAACTTCAATGGCTACCTAGCATTTCATTTCCTTTCTCGCCAATTGATGATGTTGATGAGGGACTGGGTCATGCTTTACCGAGGTTCGCCTCGAGGCTCACCCTTCCCATGCCATGAATGTTTGATGATCTAGCGATATGGTATAACCTTCTTTTTCTTTTCAACAAGTATAACTGCTTCCAACCATGTTTTGTTTCTTCTTCCTAAAACTGAATTTAATATCGATTTCATGATGTGAATATAGGACGTTTGCCATAGCTAGGCGTTATATATGCTCTAATGAATTTAAGGAATCGGTCTAGTGTTTTTTGTCATATTAATCATTACGTAAAATTCATTTTTAGGTAATTTACATGTTTGCAGTAGGAGATATTTAGATGTGCGTTTTAGAACTACAACTTGAGATCACAGAATAATGTTTGGCTTAACGAAATCTGCGCTTTGCTAATGGTTAAATCAGGTCATAAAATCATATAGTCTTGTTTAGGATTGGCCTTTGCCTTGTCTATATTAATCATAAGATTATCTTGATCATGGTAGCTTCTGCTGTTACTTTATAGTAGCTCATGGTTATGAAATGGTATATTTGTTCTCATGGTTTTGTATCTCAACCATTTCAAAAAGATGATGTTGTTTTGAGTCTGATAGCCTTCATGAGTCTCTTTGTACGGATCATATTGAATGTTAGCTTGATTGTAACTTGAAGGGGATTATAGCTAATGCATCTGTTTTGTATAGCTTAATTGAGGAACAAGGCAAATGTTTGTATAAATAATTAATCCACGGGAATAGCTAATGTCTTGAATGGGATTTAGTGAGTTTATATATTTACTTATTTAGTTTACTTGCTCTATCAAATTATTCATTAGGAAACCAGGTATATACTATACGTTATATAAGATCTACAAGTTTATGTTATATAGTATGGTGTTCAATGTTAATTTATGTCATCTTTTGAAGCTGTCGTTTCAACAGAACCTCATTCATTACGCTACTGCAGATTTTCAGGTTTTAAAGACTCAAGTTGAAACTCGCTGCTTTTTGGTAACAATGAAATCCACTTCTATAGAGTTATTAATTCGGCTAATCAAGATATTTTTATGACTAATCAAGATGTTATATCATCTCTCAGAATTTGGCTTTAGATTTTGTAATTGGTATGGATCCAACTTATGGTGATGGGTTTAAAGGTTAAACTAGTTATAAGCTAATTATGGATATTATATTATCTGTTAAGGTAAATTTTGCAGATTCGATGTTGGTATGTATTAATGTGTTCGAGCTTGACTTTTGTATATGTGAATGGTATGCATTGTATTTGTATGGTTGGCATCTATTCGAGGGGCCGATGGTCTACCCTGAAAGGGAAGTACGTACCATATTCATACAGCTCCTATGAAAGCACACTTTTCTTGAAAAAAGGTTTTGGCATATTGAGGTCTTTTGGGATAAATGTAGCAGTGATTTCTGTAAAACTTCCAAAGTCTTTCAATTGCAGAAAGGATGTTGTTTCACCTGCTGATTTAATACATCCTTCCACTTGTTTTAGAACATTTCATGGTTTGGACTATGATAGTAGCCATCATCCTTTAGTACATCATAATCTTTTCCACCACTGACTTTGTTCAACTTAGCTACATTGTTGACTTTTGATAATTTCTGTTTTTTCACTTAAGCTGCTTAATGTTTCAGTTTTTCATGTTATGTGTCAACCTTAAGAAAAAAAAAAGTTACAGCCAGAATAAACATGTGTTTTACAACAATAGTGGGAAGCAGGCTAACTAACATTAAACAGTACAAGTCATACGGTATTAAGATTGAATAAGTTACCATGAACATGATATACAACAATCACTTGATCAAAGCACAATGTTTCTTTATACAAAAAGAAAATAGAGAGGAAGCACCATTGGAATACAAAATTTGGTGCAACCTCACAGAAAGAGTAAACAGTTCTTAGAAACTAGTTTCACAGATTTTGTTCATCGTGTTCTGATCAGATGCGCTGAACATTTCAGCTTATCAGTCACTTCAGAAATACTACAATGTGATCGTACATGAAAGTTTATTTGGTTTTGAATGTTTTGTGAAGCCTATTGAAAATTGGGTTCGCTGTTAATTCTTTAGCAGACGGACGCCTTATAGGATTTGGGTCCAGCATTGCCTGCAACAGATGACAAAGAAACCATTCAGTTGGTCCACAGTTATCAATAAAAATTGACCTTTGCAATTCAAAGCTTTATTGTCAATAGTAAAATATGACCAAAAGAATGAAGAATTTCAAAACGATTAATGAGTGAAGACCAAAAAAGTAAGCCTCGGAACAGGATTTGGTCGAAAGGATATACTGAATTTGTTTAACTTAACCAGAATTTCCAATCTATTAACCTGATAAAAAATGCCAGAGTACATACTTGACATGTGGCTTAATATAAAAGTTAACTATTAGCCAAATAGCTAAGTAATCCTTTAACAAAAAACTAGAAGCGGTAAATTAGACGATCTGAGATATGTTTTATTCCTAACCGGGTGAATTAAGTATAGAAAAACTGGTTTCAAAAGATACAAGTTAAAAGTTGAAAGTCACCGAAAGTGTGTTTTAATGCACAAACCTCCTAAACCAATCATATAAAAATCTGACTTAATGCATACACTATGCTTTTTTTTTAAGTTGGATAAATACTTCTTCACATCAACCTAACCCGAAACATTGCAATATATTACCTGTTTTGACCATTACTAACCCACATATTTTGCTACTTCTAGGTTCTAACAAACATTAGAGATAAGTATATAACCTAAATCAGTAAGTTGACTATGTTCAATATATTTATAAGTTTATAACAATAATTGATGAGCGATAGGCAATAATACCTTGAGCATATTCTGGAATTGCACTGAATGACCAGGAAGAAGAGGGAGCTTCCCTTCCCTAAGATTTTGGAAATATGGTCCAGACTCAGGCAATGGTGAACCCCGTATAAGTTCATAAATAGTAGCTCCAAGAGAGAAGATATCAACTTTGTCAAGATGATCATGATTATCATTTATTATTTCTAGAGGCATGTAACGTGCGTCGCCTTCATCAACTGGCAAGCTTCCATCAACAGGGCTTGCACAACCAAAATCACCAAGCTTGTATACACCACTCTTCACGTATATATTTTCAGGTTTCACATCTAAGTGAACGATCCCCTTCTCATGTACAAATTGCAACGCCTTAGCAATCTGTAACCAAAACCATTATGATTATGAGTATAATAAACATACTTTCTTAACTAAACTGGAAAAACTGCAAGTTCCGTATATATTAAGCATATTTCTCAGTCAACAGTATTTTCCTCCTTGTATAGTAACATACTTTTTTTGAAAAGTAACATACTGCTTGAAGTAATACAGAGCCTACATCACTTTTAAACCTGAATTAATTGCATGAAATCAATTTTACAGACATTTCACTTGAAATATAACCATAACGACTTCATAACACAAAATATTATAAAATGTATTGTATTAACCTGGTGTAATGCTTCTAACACTTCATCCTCTGCACATGGTCTAGATGAATGATTGATTATTAGACTGTGATCACAGAGTTCCATTTGGATGTAGAGGTACTCGTTTTCAAACCAGGAAGTATTATATCCAACAATGTTATCATGATATCCTGCAGCACATTCAAGGACCTCTGTTTAAGTAAAGTATATAGTATTAAGAAAATTCCAGTAGAATGAAAAGATATCTTTCAGTTACTCACCTAATGCAGCTAAAGCTTGTACTTCCATCAAAGCTTTTTTCCTGAAAATAATTGACCATTATAAGCTATTTAGCAACAAAGGTAGCATAGTGTACAGACATTCATATGCATACATATAACATTACAGATAGACCTATTTTTTTAAGCAGCATCCTATAATTGAAAAAGCCATACCTTTCGGTGTCCTGATACAATTTTTGAATGCTTCTTTTCACAGCATACATGCACCCATCAATTCTCTTCAAGACTTTGAATACATAGCTAAAGTTGCCAGTACCAATTCGCTGTAGGAATGAAAAGCTAGTTAATCAAGTGTAAAGACTAAAAAATATCACCCTACTATCTTTTCGGCACAAAAGTCACTATACCTCTATTTCATGAAAATCTGTTCGATAGCGTGACAGACCATCACCACCACTTGGAGGAGAGAAAACTGCTGCATATCATGTATACATAAATAAATAATGGTTTAGATTCGAAGGGAAAACACATAGACTTCTAAATTTCTACTTGTTCAGCAAAAAAAGTATTATAACTGAGGTGAATTTAGTGAAACATTTGTTATATTGAACATGCTAGGTGAGCAGGTAAGAACTAATATGCAAAACAGTTCAATTGAGGCATCGCTTTAGGTTCTTTTACAAAGATATAATCATTGCAATCATTAAATAACCAATAGCTATATACCTGCACATTTAGCTCGGCGATCACCAAGTGGATCCACGCCATTATCTGAAGCATCCTTGATATAGGGGTTTTTCATACAAGGTGGAGGCATTACCCGACTACGTAACGCCACAGCAGACAGAGGAACATATCCCTGCTTGTATTTATGAGCTTCACTTACTGGTTCATCATCTAGTTCAGTTTCTTCCGGTACATCATCTTCCAATCCCCGAAAAGCTATTGCATAGCAAAAAAGGTTTAGAATGCTAAACTAAAAGCATAAACCATTTACAACAAAGCTTAACAAAACAAGTGAATATTCAGTTGGCGCTTGTTACAAAGCAACTAACCTGCTTTGCGTCTTTTACTTCGAACAGACTTTACTTTCTCTGGTGATCTTGGGCAAGGCATCTCTTCATCCTACACATAAAAAACATATATCAGTAACGAAACTAAAAACTCTAAACCAACAAACAGAAACCTAATAAGACAGATGCTATTTCAAAATTACCTTATCGTGACCTAAAGTAACTGCCATTGGTGGAGCTTCTGGAGTAATATAATCCGGTGTACTGCACAAAAACAATCATCAATATAATCACTTCCCAAAAGACCAGAAATTTACTACCGGGATATATGTTTATTAAAATATTGGGTTGGCCTTATTCTTTCGCTTAAGAGTTTATCCTAACACAAAATTAAAAAATAAATTACGCTTATGACCCAAAATATAAGCTAAGGGAATGTTTAGGATTGGTTATTATTTTGCCTATGATTCTACTTAAGTACTTCAAAATGGTGTTTGGATTTGCTTATTTCTTGTGTCTATGCTTCTACTATAAGTAAGTAATTCCGAAAAGAGTGTTTGGATTTGCTTATTTTGTAATGCAAAAATAATCATTTGTTGATACCATTCAGACAAATTCATTTATGAAATAATTAAAGTAAGCAAATTGTTTGAAGACAGTAATTTAAACACCAAAGAGATTAAAACAAAAAGATACGCGTAACTTATTTCAGGTTATATAGCCAGCTTATAGCTTATTTGGTTTTGGGCTTATGTTTCATAAGCTCGCTTTTTATGGCTTATTTTGAAACTTTTCGGCTTATATAAGTTTTTATGTCATTTTGAACTTATATAAACAATAAAGTAAAAAAATTAGCCACAAAAAGTGAGCTTATAAAACATAAGCCCAAAAACCAAATAAGTCATAAGTTGGCTATATAAGCCGAAACAAACACATAGGCACTAGGTACACATTTCCCATTTGCGGGTAGACGCTAGACAGTGAAAACAGACATAGGGTAACCCCTATTAGGCCATGTACATCTCGGGCAGCCCAAACAAGGATAAGCAATCCCAAACACCCCCCTACTAATCTAATTTCACACAAAATAAAGTTAAATATCATTTCAATTATACCAACTTCTCAATTTTATTAAAATAAACTCAAAATCAATTATTTTCAATAAAATAATAAATAAAATTTACCAGAAAAAGTCTTGACTGAGAATGTTATTACTCTCATTATCCAAATTCACATCAAAATCCAACACCGTTGACTGAGTCGTTGACCCTCCATGCTCCAACTCATCAACCTCTTGGCTTACATCTTCTAGAAGCTTCTGGAACCTTAACTTATTCTTCTGATTATAAACCGGTGGCTTTAAATTAATTTGACCTAATTGAACCGATAGATGATTCGTTAAGGAGCCTTTCAACGTGTTCAGATTTGTTACTCTTTTGTTGTTCCTCCTCTTCACGGCGGTGCGATTCATTGATTTGTTAGTTGGATGGTGAGTTTCACGCGCCGTCGTGGTTGGTTAATTGGTGTCACGCGCCGCCGTTGGGGTTTAGTGTGTGTGTTTAAGATGTGAAAATGAATATCTTATGGAAATGAGAAAATGGTTTGAATTTATTTTGAAAAATGCGCGGGGTTTCGATGCATGTGTGAAACTGTGAGATTTGTTTTACGGTTTAATCGAGACCGTTGGATTGTTTTTTTTTTTGTCAGATATGGTTTGTGGGGCCCACTTAGAGCTTGTAACGACTAGTGTGTGTTGTAAGTTTTAGGTGTGATATGGGCTGGTTAACTGAGGTACCTCAAAAGCCCATGGCCCATATAGCATTTAGCTTTATTTAATTAGTAAGGGTGAGCTGAAAAACCGAAACCGAACCGAAAGCAACCGAATCGAACCGAATCGAATTTGCCAAAACCGAACCGAACTAAACTACAAATTCGATTTTCGGGTTGGATATGGGTTTGACAATTAGAACCAAAAACCGAATTTATATATATATATATATATATTCATGTATAAAAAAATACCATTAAATTTTTATCCTAATATAAAAAAATACTTTTTATGGTTGAATTTTTTTTTTTAAATATCTATGTAATTATTATTTTTAATTTTGGTTTTCGGTTCGGTTCGGTTGAATTCTAATTCGGTTCGGTTCGATTTTCGAGTTGACCAAAAAATTTTAACTGAACTAACCGAACCGAATTAACCGAACAACCCGATAACCAAACTGATCAACACCCATAACCTTATTCATAAACCTAACCCAATTAAATATATTCTTTCGCTTTTGATAACCTGAGAAAGTGAGAAACTCGAAACCCTAGCTTATATGGTAAGAAAAAACAAGTAATATGATTCGTTAAGGAGCCTTTCAACGTGTTCAGATTTGTTACTCTTTTTGCGTTCACGCATTTATCATAGGTACAAGGTTAATCGGTTTCGTGTTTATTTCACGCAATATCTTCTCGCTGGCGAAACAACAAAGCAACCACATTAATTTGGAAGAAAACATACGTGAAACACAATGCCTTATTTAGGTGGGAGATGATAACACTAATGCCTATATTAGGTGGGAGATGATTACACTATTACACATGCTCACTCACATCGTTAATTATCATTTACTGACTTCGCCTCCACTTCGCTATCACATTCATCCTATTATATAACTGGTCACTGACACGTGTCACAGCAAACCTTCCTTAACGATCACAATCAACTCACCAACTATATAACAAGAGCTCCAAAAAAACACACACACAAAGCATAAACACATGTACACACCAAATTCACAAGACACAACTGACGTTGAGTCAAGGACTATTCAAAACTAACTTTGAGTTATCTATGAAAAAGATGCTTGAAGATGGGCTTACGTTGGAATTGTCACATTATGTGACCCAAACCAACAATTATTCGCTGTCTCAAACGTGGCTGCAGGATCAGGAATATTGTAGAAATACATAAGGATTATGTATAAAAAAATCTAAATAAATATAAAAAAAGAAATATATATAAATATAATAGTATAGAGGAAGTTAAAATAAAAAGACAAATATTCTGGAGAAGGATAAAAATAAAAACTTATTTAAAAAAGTTCTTCCGGAATAAATTTTAAAAAAATACCATTTAAACAGTCAGGTATGTTGGTTGCAGTAAAAACTTTTTGTAAAAGAAGTTTTTATTATTTTGGCCTGGGGGTAGGGTGGGGGGGGGGGGGGGGGGGGGAAGGGGGGGGGGGGGGGGGGGGGGGGGGGGGGGGGGGGGGAGGGGGGGGGGGGGGGGGGGGGGGGGGGGGGTTCTAATGTTTTGGAGGAAGGTTAAAATAAAAAGACAAATATTCGTGAGAAGGATAAAAATAAAACTTTTTTTAAAAAAGTTCTCGAAAAATTCCAAAAAAATTCCATTAAATCAGGTATGTTGGTGCATAAAACTTTTGTAAAAGAAGTTTTTCTAATTTTGAGTTTTTATACGTTTTTTTAATGCGCAAAAAAAGAAATTTTGATGCACAAATTTTTCGACTTGTTATAGTTTGATTCGCAATAAAATTTTGATGCAAAAAGTCAAAAGAAGTTGGGTACAAAAAAAAAATTTGATGCACAAAAAACCGATTTAATGCACAAACGTTTTTTTTAATAAAAAATTTTCGGCAAAACTATCCACTTTTAGAAAAACTTCATTTACAACTTTTTCATGCACCAACATACACGATCTTGTGGAATTTTTTTAGAATTTTTTGAAAACTTTTTAAAAAAAATAAATCTTTTTATTATTCTCACGAATATTTGTTTTTTTATTTGATCTTTATCCTATATATATATTTATATATATATTTTAGAAAGGCAATATATTATATATTTAGGTAGAAACTTGTAGGATAATACATAGATATAAAAGAACTCTATGATATTTATTTACAATGTGGAATTATAGAATGTTCATAGATGAAATTACGCAAAACTTACATAACAGAAAGACTCCCTATAAATGCCTTGCGATCATATTCAAAGGTAAGCAATTCATTTAAGGCAAAAGCACATACATAGTTGGTGAAACTACAACATTGACTAACGCACTGAGAGGGTGATTAATGAACCTTAGCAATACAAACCGAAAACCAAAACATCGATCCTAACCGGTTCGAACCAAAATAAACGAGAAAAACAACCTAAACCGTATAAACCGAGTCGAATCGAACCGAAAGGACAAACACAAAAACCAAACTGGTTTGAATTTATTTTGTTTTTTCTGTTTCCTATTTTTTCAATGCTTAATACTTTTGACTATGTCAAACTTTATAATTTTTTTCGCACTTTTCGTTTCACAGTTTTATAACACAAATAAAATTATAAAAATAGAAATAAAATAAAATAAAAATAAAATAAAATAAAAACAGAAAAAGTTATGAGAGTCGATGTTCCAAATAATCCCATTTATGGAGTGGTTATAAAAACCCATTATAAATACCCCATTACCTCACGTAAAGTACAAAAGGTACCACCTCCACCATCTTTTGTCCTCTCAGTTAACAGTGCAACACAATTTTTTTCAATTTTTATTCCGTATTTTTTACAATTTAATACTTTTGACTCGTCAAACTTTATAATTTTTGTTCCGCACTTTCTGTTTCATAATTTTATACAAACAAAGATATAAAAAAACTAAATTCAAAAACCATATCAAAAACAAGAAATTGAAAATCTTTATCCTAAATCAAAGTACTAACAATGTAATAAACAAGAAACCCATATCACAAATAAACTGAAAGATAAATTAAGAAACTTACTAAATGTATTTGACGAATGATGCGTATAAAACACTTGACCGACTTCAAGAATATGCTCAAACACCAAATTCGGTTATGTTTGCTTCTTTTTTAAATACCATATCAAATCCTCCTCAGTAGGACTATATATGTACCCTTTTATATCTGGTTCTATAAACCCTTTTAGAACGAACCATTATTATTTGATTATGTTGGTATATGTGTTACTGTGAGAGAGAGAGAGAGAGAGAGAAAAGTAGAGACCTTAGAACTAAAAGAAATTGGGTGGGGAAGAAGAAGAAAGACAGAGTGTGTTTTTAGTTTGTGTGTAGGAGAGAAAGAGAGATGTTTCTTAATTTGATATGAGTTTTGAATAAAGTTTTAAAATTTCTTGTTTCTTTAGTTGTTAGTGATTAGATTTATGATAAAGTTTATGAATCTTTCCTTGTTACCATGAGTTATTTAGGATAAAGCTATTGAATTTATAGTTTCTTTCATTGTTACTAGTTTTTTTTTCTAATGTGAGTTTATTGCATGAGCCAAACCTGATTCCTTCAAGACAAGTTATGTGGCTTTCGTGAATAGCCAGAGGGTCAGCGGTGCTGTTGATAATGTTATGCGTCATTTGCATGTCACGTTGAAAGGTTCATGGGAAAAGGCGGGAAATATGGATGTAATTCTATGCTCAACTCACTTTTCTTTGATAAGGACAAAACAAGAGTATTTCTCTTTGGCCAACAACCCGTATCCCACCCATTGGCGGATGGAGCAGTATGAAAGTGTCCACCCGCTAAACTCTGAGCTTTTTCTCTGTCTTGTGTATAACCTGGACCATATTGTTTCTCAGGAGGCTATGGATGCAGATCTCACGCTACTCATGCGTGCCAATAAGATGAGTGTTCTTGCTGATTTGGAGGTTGCGTATGCAGTGTCAAGCACACCCCATCCTTGTAACTTAATATGTGTTAACTCTATGATTCAACCCGACAAGGGAAATAACTCTACTTCTTTTGAAGATTCAACAAATCATCTCGATTCTCTTGTTGAGGATATCGATCAAGAGTTGGCGGAGCATATGATTCTCGGAAAGGAGGGTGCTTTCAAGTGTTACAAAATATTTATGTGTGGCCGTCAACTTACCCTGCGTATCAAAAGACCAATGGCAGACATGCAAGGGAAAGCTTCAACATCAGGGCATAAGGCTGGTGGCAAGGAGCCACTGTGAATGAAAATTTACACGCCGGAGTTGGTGACTTTTGTAGTATACTCGTAAATCACAATATTTTCCTTAGAGGGTAGATAGTACTTTTATTCAATTGGTAAATTTCAACTATTGTTGATATAGTACTAGAATTTGAAGTTTGAAAAAGGTTATGGATGTTGATATATATTTCTTGTTTTTAAGAAAGTACAGTAATTACAAAATGCTTATGTGGAAAACGTATAATGTGGAAAACGTAAAGGGGGGTGAATACATTTTCGATTAAAAATTAAAAACTTTTGTATCAAATACCCGAACAATTGACTTAATACGGAAAATACTAAATATAATCTATGACTATTAAGACAATATAAATCATAAATAAATTATGTAGGCACAACACAAGCATACACAACATAAGCATAATTAAAGCATAAAGAGACAACGGTATGTAAAGAGAAAGCAAACCGAACACGATGATTTATAGTGGTTCGGTCACGGAGCTCCTCTCCGCCCTACTCCACTCTCCGAGTACCCAACTAGAGAGTTACTTCACTAGATCAACAAGCTTCCTTCTCGGTGGAGAAAACTTTACATAACGTTGCTTACACTTTATCTGGTACTAAGCTAAATACCGAGTCCTAACACCGGTAAAACCAACCCATCGTCACTTACACTTTATCCGGTACACAGCTAAATACCGAGTCCTTACACAAAGGGTAGAACCAACCAAAACCCCGTTATGTTTTATGGCAAAACATAACAAACCTTGTGTTTTATGGCACAAACACATAAACCATCTAAAACAATGTGATTACAATAGTGAATACAATAAAGATCCAAGACATATGTGTTACTTGGATATGAATGCCTAATCTATATGAACTTCCATTGATATGAAGCCTTCAAATGGATGATGATGATGAGATCTTCAATCTTGTAGATCTACATATATGTATGCTTTGTGGTGGGTGGAAATGGCATGATCTTCAAGGCTTGCTTTGGTGAATCATCATGAAAGTATGCTTATAACAAGATGAGTGTTAGAAGCATTATGGTCATATAAACATGGGGTGTTTAAAATGAAAACCTACATATCCAAATTTTAATTTGCAAAATCTTGAAAGATCTTATGCAATCTTGGAGAGATTTTTCTAGATTTGATAAGATATGGTGATGTCATGGATGAGGTAAAATTACAAGCTTTTTTCTTTTAAAGAAATGTGTTAAAGTAAAATGTATATATTCTTAAAATGTAAGTTACTTGTGTTTAAAAATATGCAAAGTGTGAAATGAGGTTTGATCATAATGCAACATAACAAACATGTACGAACCTGTGTTGTAACATACGAGGATACGAGACGTCGATAGATGTTGATGTATGTTGAGATAAAATATGATTACGAGTAACTTGTACATTTAACGATATGTATTACAAGTCACAATTTTGTCATTATCAAAACAAACAAGAATATGTAGATTAAATACCGTAATATTTGCACTAACACTATTTATACTTAACACTAAAGTACATTTCACCAAGTTTGACCCAAAGTCGTATGAAGGTGTGTTTTTGGGATACTCTCAAACTAGTAAAGCATACATAGTGCTTGATAAGGAAACAATGAGAATTGAAGAATCTCTCAATGCGACCTTTGATGAGAGTTTGCCTGAGCCCAAGTCATCTTCTTCGGTAGAATATGATAGGATCAATGAACCCATAGTTCAAGATCTCAATGGGTCGCCGTCATTACAAGTTAATGTTTCGTATGAAGGCTATCCTAAAAGTGTCAAAGAAGCTAGAGGTCACCCAATAGAACAACTAATTGGTGAGTTGAATGAGAGGACACTTAGGTCTAAGACAAAACAAGCTTTGGTTTTTCGCATGACAATTTCCAAAGGCCAAATGGCATGAGTTTAGTTAAGGTTGTTCATGGTTGACATACACTATAGGATACTGATTTGAGTGAGGTATTGAGAGTATATTTAGAGGTCTAGAAGTCG
>BQNB010173026.1:0-13404 GCA_026074375.1 Tanacetum coccineum
AGATTAGGTTTGAAACCCTAATCTTCCCTTTTCTTCTTAAATCCTTGCAAATGAAGAACCAATGCTTGTAAACACCTTAGTGTGTCTTAGGATTGATGTGTATAGGCTTGTATGGATTGTAGAAAAATTTTGTATGATTTGTTTATGAGGGCTAAATGAGCCGTGGGTTTTGAGCTTAAAAGGGAGAGAAAGAAAGAAATTTTGTTAAGTGTAAAGAGTGTTTTACTTCACATATGAGTGCATGTATTTATAGGAGAAGGTATTAGATATTTTACTTGCAAAGTTTGACTAGAAAAATCAAAGGGGGAGGGGGGTTTGACCGTGGGATTCAAGGGGACCAAAAAGGAGGGTTTTAAGGGTTTAAAGCTTATGTTTCTTGGTCTCCTATCATGGGAATCATCCCATGATTTCAAGGATTAGTGTTTTCTAGTTTAATTTCTTTTATATAATGTTTACTTGTGTTTTTATAAAGAAAAGTGTAAGTGAAAGTTTTATATAAAAATGTAATGTGTAGTTTTTATATAAAAGTATACTTTGTAAAGTCTTGGTATTTTGTAAAGTATTTGTTATCTTGTATATACATATGAGACGTGTATAAATATATACATATGCATAAAGTTTTATAAACTTCGATCATTGTATATAAACGTAGGTATTTGTTGAAGCGTACGTTAATTTTTAGGGTTTCCGGGAAAACCTAATTGTCATTTATCGCGAAACGTAAACACTTTCACGTATCCGATAAAATAACTTGTGTAATGTTAATAATTATCCTCAAAATAATTACTTAACCCTTGTTTGACGTAAACAATAATTTGCTTGATGCCCGTTTACGTTAACTGATTATTTCTTGCTTACGCGATTTAACTTAACGATTTCCATTAAAAACAAACGCGTACAATACAAAAGAATAAATAGTGACTTTATCAACGTCGTACATTGTCCTAAAACACGGGGTGTTATAATGCAGGAGGGCAGGCAAGGGTTGTTAAATGCTATAATTGTCAAAGTGAAGGACACATGGCTAGGCAACGCACTCAGCCTAAGATGCCAAGGAACGATGCATGGTTTAAGGACAAGGCTATGTTGACTGAAGCACATGAATCTGGTCAAATATTGGATGAAGAGCAACTAGCATTTCTTGCAGATCTAAGCATTCTAGACGGTTAAGCTACTCAGACAACCATTCCAAACAATGTTGCTTTCTAGACTGAGGATTTAGATGCTTATGATTCTAACTGTGATGATGTCTTTACTGCAAAGGCAGTTCTGATGGCCAATCTTTCCAACTATGGTTCAGATGTTATCTCAGATGTACCTCATCCTGAACCCTATAATAATGATATGGATAATCAAAGTTTGCATGCAATGCAAGATTTTGAACAAACATCTGTTGTTGATTTTCCAGATAATGAGATAACAAGTGATAGCAATATCATTCTGTACTCTTGATATTTTTAAGAAAGACAGTAGGCGGCTGTTCAAGATACTAATTTGAATGCATAACAAGATTCAATGATATTATCCGTGATTGAACAAATGTCAGAACAAATGATTGATCATGTAAATAATTGGGAAAAGGCTAATCAGGAAAAGAATAATGAATCCTTAACCGCTAAGCTTGAGAGATATAAAGAATGAGTCAAAACTTTTGAACAAAGACTTAATATTGATTTAAGCACTCATGAAAAAATGATCGATTCTCAAATGGATGATATGATTAAGGAAAAACTTGCACTTAAGCAGAAAATTGACTCTCTTAAACAAAAGCTTTCTAATCAAATCAAGGAAAATGATCGATTGTCAATCTGCTCAAACAGTGCACATGTTAACAAAAGTACAAGTTTTTTATGATGACACTCACAAACAAGCTCTTGGTTATCAAAATCGGTTTTATGTTAAGAAAGCTTAACGGATTAAGCCAACCTTGTATGATGGTAGTGTAATATCTAGTCAACATGCTGTTATTCCTATGATTGATGATGAAGAAACATTGATTTTGGAATAAGTAACTCGATCTAAAATGCTTGCAAAACAAAACGATCCAATTTCAAAAGAAAAGAAAATTAATACTACTCCAATTAATTATATTAAGTTAAATCGATTGTCTGAAGATTTTAGTAAATGTTTTGTTCCATAACAAGAATTGTCTGCTGAACAAGCTTTCTGGTTACAAACCTCTAACCCTAATATTGAACAATCTGATATTTCACCTGTTAGAATTGAAGCTCCTAGTGAACTTCCTAAGGTTAGTTTGGTTAATACAAGTCTTAAAAAGCTTAAAATCCATCTTTCCAAATTTAACACCGTGGTGAAAAAATGGATTACAACTAATTCTATTACAGAAGGGGAATAGGGGTTTGAACACACTAAAGTTGTTTTTCTAAATGAAATTATTCCATTTTTAAAGACCTTAAAAGACATATTCGATGTTTTTGATAAAGATCTTCTAAATGAGGTAACAGAAGTACAAACAGTTTTTAACCAGATAGAAGCTGCTATTCAACAGTGTTCGGTAGACAAACAATGCTTTGAATTTCATAAGAAAGAACTTTTTCTTAATAATGATCGACTCTTACACCAAATCATGTCTCAGGATCTTCTGCTTACCGTTATGAATTCTACTACTGTTTTTAGTAATTCTGTGAATTTGAAAATGCAAAGTAGTGAATCTTATGCTAAGTGTTTTGATCTTGACGCTAAGCTTTTAAAAAACCAACATGCGTATAATGCACTTTTGAAAAGTTACTCACAACATGGAAAACATTGTATTTCTCTTGAATTATCAATACATCTTAATCAAGAAATTTTTCAAAAGGACAAATTCTGTGATAATCAAAATGCTCTAGAACTTCTAGAATTTGTAAGTTAAAGGAACATATCAAATCTAAGACAGAAAATGACAAGGATGAGAAAGTGAAACATGATATGGATGAGATTGAAACCATAAACATTGAATTGGAGCATAGTGTGGCCAAATTACTCTTTGAAAACGAGCTTTTGCATAAAGAAATTGAGCATTTGAAAAAGATTTACAAAGATCAATTGGTTATTGCTCAATTGAACTCTAAATCTATGGAAAATGCGGATTTTAAAGGTCAAGTTCAAGAAAAGTTTTTTGTGACAACAGCATTACAAAATGAATTAAGGAGATTAAAAGGTAAAAATATGCTTGATAATGCTACCACAATAACTAATGCCACCACTATTTTTCCAGGGATGTTCAAACTTGATTGAGATCCTTTAGCTTAGGTTATTAGAAAATAGGGATGCCCACATAGTCTATCTTAAGTACACTCAGGAACAAGCAGATATTCTTTGAAGAATAGTCAAACAAGCTAAAGCAAAACAACCTTTAGATAAAGCGTTAGACTTTACATGTAAGCATGCCAAAAGAATTTAGGAGTTACTTGTTTATGTTCAAGACACATGCCCTACTGCGTATAAACCTAGTGAGAAATTGGTTGCTGTCACACCAATGAACAAAGTCAAGAAAGTTAGGTTTTATGAACCTCTCACATCCTTGAGAAACATTCATAAACAGGTAGAGTCATCTAAAACACAAGATTCTAACACACCTGTGTTGCCTTCTACATGATTAAAGAGTTCTACTAGTGCTAGCAAATCACAGCCTACAGGCAATAAAAAGAATGATAGGATCTCGTAAACACCAAGTAGCAACCTGAAGAATAACAGTCGAAGTTCCAACATAGGGAGAGTAAAATAATTTCTAATAAAAAGAATCATGTTAGAGAACCTATTTATGATGCAAATGTTAAGCAAACTATGTTAAACGCTAATTCTGAGTTAACGTGTGTTGCGGTAAACAATGTATGTTTGATGCGAATCATGATGTGTGTTTTCTTGCATTTTGTGAAATGATGTGAATGTGCGCTCTAAATCTAGTTGGCCTATGCAAAAGCAAACAAACATAATATTTGGAACTACGGGTAAAGTGTTCCTGACGTAGGATTTAAGTGGAGAAAACTTTTCACTTTAGTTGGTAACTCGTGCCCTTTAACTAGGATCACTTCCACTAAAATAGTGCCTCTTAAGGAAACCACTTTTCACTCAGTAGAAACATAAAAACCAGAGCATAAAGTCTATAGCAAGAAACCCAAACTAGTAAAATCTGTTGGTTCGAGTAAAAAATCAAATATTATAGAATCTAGGATTGCTAACAACTCAGAACCCAATCATTCTTGGGGATCCAATGCTATAGATGTTCCATCTTCTTCTTCTCTTATCAATGATAGGTTATCCAGATTGTTCTCTGGTATCTGGACTCCGGATGCTCAAAACATATGACACAGAACCGCTCTCAGCTCATGAACTTCGTCAGTAAATTTCTGGGAACTGTTAGATTTTGAAACGACCAGATTGCAATGATTATGGGTTATGGTGATTATCAGCTGGGGAATGTAATTATCTCAAGGGTATATTATGTTGAGGGACTCAAACATAACTTGTTTTTAGTTGGACAATTCTGTGACTCAGATCTTGAAGTTGCTTTTTGGAAAAACACTTGCTTTATTCGGAATTTAGACGGTGTTGATCTACCTTTAGGATCCAGAGATTCAAACTTGAACACAATTTCTCTTGATGGCATGCTAAATACTTCTCCAATCTGTCTACTTTCAAAAGCTTCAAAGACTAAGAGTTGGTTATGGCATCGTCGTTTATCTCATCTCAACTTTGGTACTCTAAATAAGCTAGCCAAAGACGGTCTTGCACGAGGCATTCCAAAGCTTAAATTTAAGAAAGATCATCTGTGTTCAGCAAGTGCATTAGGCAAAAGCAAGAAATCCTCTCATCAACCCAAAGCTGAAGACACTAACCAAGAGAAACTCTATTTTTTACATATGGAACTTTATGGCCGCGCGTGGAGGAGCATTAATTGAAAAGTTCATCTTGGAATTGGTGACGATTACTCACGATTTACTTGGGTTAAAATTTTGAGATCAGAGGATGAAGCTCCCGATGCTATCATCAAATGCATAAAAAATATTTAAGTTCGTTTGAAGCTACAGTCTGTAATGTGCTAGAACAGTAATGGAACTGAATTTGTCAATCAGAACCTTCATGAATTTTTTATGATAATGTCAGCCTCTTGCATCAAACATATTTCTTTTGTTTTTTTGGGCCCTTTTCGCACTCTCAACAGAACGCGTTGTTCGATATGGCGGAAAAGCGAACTTAGTCGAAGCTGGCGTTACATGTTGATATTTCAAAAGCTCCATTATCTTTTTAGTCGAAAGCAATCGATACAAGACTTGTTATACCCAAACTCTTCCCTGATCCGTTTCTGTACAACAAAACTCCTTATGAGCTGATGCACGAAAAGAAGCCGGATTTATCGTTTCTTTATGTCTTTGGTTCACTCTGTTATCAGACCCCCCAATGAAGTGAAAGATTGGGTAACATCTAAATGCAAAGGCCGATATTGTTATTTTTGTTGGTTACGCGCTCGCAAAGAAAGCTTTCAGAATCTATAACAGAAGAACCCAGAAAATCGAGGAAACCATTCATGTAACGTTCGATGAGCTGACAACGATGGCTTATGAACAATTCAGTTCAGGACCTGGGATTTAATTAATGGACTCCCCGCAACATCCGTTCAGGACTCGTACCAAACCATTTTTCAAAAACCTTGTATCCACAACCAAAAGTGATTGGGATCTTTTTTTCTAACCAAATGAAACGAGAATACTTCAATCCTCCACCGAGTGCCATTTCTCCAGTTCAAGTAGTTGCTACACCAAGAGTTGTTGATATAGCCGATTCACCTGTGTCAACTTCAATTGACCAAGATGCACCATCAACACGTATACCATCAACACAAGAACAAGAAAAAATCTCCAATTATTTCTCAATGGTGTGTTAAAGGAATCATAAAAACCACACTTTAATAATGATCTACCTCATGAAATCTCTCATGATAGACTCATAACTTCTCAAGGATCCTCATTAATGTGCAATCATCCCACAATCCATTTGGAACTTCTCGGCAATAGCACTAAGAATCATCCAATAACAAATGTGATCGGAGATCCCTTCTCGCTTAGTCTCCATCAGAAGAAAGAAACCTTTAGATGACGCTATGTGGTGTGCCGGGATATTTCAATGCGTCTCTCACTTCAGTAGGAAACTTTTTGACTGACAAAAGAAGCAATGCTCGAACCCCTCCTGGATTGATGCAATGCAAGAAGAAATACATGAATTCGAGAGACAGCAAGTATAGGAATTAGTACCGTGTTTAGATCTCGTAATGTTGATCAAATTGAAGTGGATCTTCAAGTCAAAAAAAGACGAGTGTGGCGGTGTACTAAAAAAACAAGGCTCGATTAGTTGCTAAAGGACACCGATAAGAGAAGGGAATAGACTTTGAGGAATCGTTCGCACCTGTTGCCAGAATAGAATCCTTAGTATTTCTATTGCTAATGCTTGCCACCTAAGAGTATGACATTCTATAGATGGATGTCAAAAGGATTTCTTAAGTGGTAGCGTACGCGACAGTGGTTTATTGTTCTCAACCGGAAGGATTCGTAGTTCCAGGAGAAGCCAAATCACGTATACAGGTTTAAAAAAAGTGCACTATATGTCTTAAACAAGCCCCACGCCCGTGGTATGTTATGCTCGTACTCGTTTTCGACTTTCACAAGATTTTCTAAGGGTGTAGTCAATCCAAACACTATGCTCTGATAATGCACAGGTCGCGACATTCTTAATGGTTACAATTTTTTTGTTGACGATATAATTTGGCTCTACTAAACCTTTCTATGTTTTATGGATTTGCTAAAATAATGACTTCTAAATTTAAGATGTTGATGTTGGACAAATGTCTTTTCTTTTTTAGGATTATAAATTTCTCAAAGTCCCAAAGGCATCTTTATTAACCAATCCAATTATGCTCTTGAAATAATAAAGAAATATGGTATGCTATCTACTGATTCTGTTAACACCCCAATGGTGGACAAAAGTAAACTGGATAATGATCTATAGAGGAAACCAGTCGATCCTATACATTACTGTGGGATGATTGGTTCCTTAATGTATCTTTCAAGCCAGCAGACCAGGACCTAGTATTTCAGTGTGCTAGTGCGCCGGTATCAGGCAAAGCCTGCGAAAAGCACTCCATGCAGTTAAGTGAATTTTCAATACCTAAAGGAACCATTGATATAGGTCTTTGGTATTTGAAAGATTCTAGTAATACTCTAACACCATATGCAGATGCAGACCACCTCTGCAGTGTCAAGATACTAGACAAAGGACATCTTGAAGTGACACAATTCTTAGAAGATAAATTGTTAGCTAGGTCGTCCAAAAAGCATTAAAGAGCACTGGGCTTCTCTGTTACAGAGGCGATATTTATTGCTTTATCTGGGTGTTGTGCTCAAAATCTTATGGATATGATCACTACTAACAAATATGGCCTTAAATTTCAATCAGATTCCTTCTATAATGTGATAACAAGAGTGCAATCTATTTATGTTGCAACAAGTTTAACACTCAAGATCAAAAGACATAGATTGTGAGATACCACTTTATTAAAGAGAAGTAGAGAATGGGAGTTGTGGAATACTCTACATTTTTTGTACGAATATCAAGTCGACAGACATCTTACCAAGGCTTTGCCATGAGAAACATTCAACTTCTTGATCAAAAAGCTTGGTATAAGAAGCATGTCTTTAGAAACGCTAAAAAGTATGACAGAGGAAGAGGATCAGTAAAGGTGGTAACTCGTGGTATATCTTATGTATTATATGTATATAAGAAAACATAAAAAACCAAAAAGATTTTTCATTTCATATAATTTTATTTTCAAAAAGAAAAATAGGCAAATAGAAAAATATATTATCTCTGACATGTCTTCGGTAGAGAATATTTAATACACACAAAGGTCATGGATTCAATGTAAGTTTTAGAGAGGAGAAAGAGAGGTGGTTGGATGACACTTAGAGAGAGAAAGTAAAGAAAGAAAAGGTTTTTATAACTATGTGTAAGTAATGAACCAAACCAAACACCCTTTCCATATCATGGAAAAGGGATATTTATACTTAGTGTTAGCCGGGGATAAGGCCCTTGGCTTTCATGGGTATTTCCATGGGCCTTGGTCTAACTAGCCTACCTAAGTTTCCAAAATATTACTTAACGAGTTCATTGATATCAATGGAAGTGACTGATACTTTTGCTCCCCCCCCCCCACTCTATTCCTTAACAATCTCTCTTAAGGGAGGTACTCCCATTTTACAAAAAACTTAAGTCTAGCATACATGCTTTGTCTTCAGTCTTGTATGCTCGCAGACTTGTTTTTTTCTTTACTTAAACTTGTGATATGTTGTAGCGATCATTGACTTTAGACTTGAGCTTGTTCTAATAGGCTTGACTTGTTGTGATATCTGAATTCTTTTGAAGTTCAATACCATGCATAATCTTTATCTTATCTTGTGATCTTTTGACCTTTTTTGATCTGGTGTCTTTGGAACAACATGATCATATCTTGTTCTTGAAAGGTGACATAGACATCTTTCTTGAAAATGTTTAACTACAACTTCGTCACTGCGAGTAGGCCGTTGGTTTGTCAGAGTGACGGGGTACTTCTTTGAGATTCTTTGACTTTAACACTTTGTCACTTCGTCACTTCAAGAAAGACGTATGGTATCAGAGTAGCGAAAGTCTTGAAACATGTACTTGAGCTTTCATGATGTCTTTATATATGTCGGTCGAGTATGAGCATGTGGTATTGGCTTTGACTTGTCATCGGGAAACTGCTACCACCGTCAGGAAATATGCATAAAAGAGGTTTGTGAATAAACAAACATATATGGACGAAAGAAGAAAGAGGCTTGTCACTTCATCGCATATGGTTGTGATAACCACGATTCCCCGTTACTCAGTTAAAATATGCCTTTTGATCAGGTAGAATTCCAAAGAATTTCTTCTTATCAGGGTTTTGCAGCTGCATAGCCATTCTATTATCACGTAGCGTCTAATAGTAGACAGGCACGGTCAAGAGTGAACCAGTAAGTTACTATCTTCCTGATTAAGACGTCAATTCGGAAGTTCAACTTTCCTATGTCCAGATTTACCCCTTGTGAGGCTTCCCATGGACAATAAGATTGAAAATCGATTTATGGAAAATCAGTTAGTGTGTAAAATGCAACTGGTTTTTAATGGAACACCAACAGTTTTATCTTTTAAAAATTCATTTCGTCACATTCTTAAGCTGTGGACCGAATCGATTTTCGTTTCACAAGTTCGATCGTATAGGATCTCAAAGTCACCTACAAGAGCTTGTTTTGTTGTTGGCTCCAGTAGGATTTCATCTTCACTTTGAATACTTAAAGTATCACTTCGGAATTGTTTGGCAAAAATCACATGGATAATGCGTAGACTCTTAATATATATATTTCTTGTTTTTCACCTTATGTGAATTAGCAAGCATAATTTACAAAAGTATCCTAATGAGATTTTTGGATGATCTCTTTTAGCTCTAGACTCAATAGTGCACTTTTGTTTTAGTGATCAGAGGACTGGCAGCAAGATGCACCTTTTAATTACCAACTAATCTCGGTAGTGAGAAAGTTATAGAAATGCGTTATCTCTGTGTGAATGAAACAGAAATCTTTTGAGAGATTTCTGAGTGGTAGGGTAGGTTGTGCATTGCACGCTGAAGGTCCTTGATGTCAGTTCTTCAATGTCAGCAATCATTTTTTCTGTTCTTGACAGCAGATGTATTAACCAGGTTTCTGCCTAAGTGTAAGGAGGGCTTCTTTCTTTTCACCCTTTATCTTAACTTTTCTTTTTAATTATTCAACCCCTTTCACGCGCTTACTGAGACTTCATAACTAGCACCTTGTTGGGTTTGTTCTAGTACTAGTTTCCATCTCATGTCAGCTCTTTTCCCTTTATTCTCACTTTTATTCCTTTTTTTGATCATGCTAAGGACTTCTACATATCTAGTGGAATACCCTGGGGTATAGATCCCTCCGTTTGGCTAGATCATGGGAATGACTACCTATACCTAACCACTCTTATAACTCAATCAGTGATTTAAATGTCGGTCCTTTGGTACTGCCACATTTCAGCCAACACGTAACCATTATCCTCAACCTTTATATGTGCATCAATTATGAAAGTGTTTTGCCATATATAGGTTAAAGTACACTAGAGATCTTAAAATTCACATCTTTAATCATATATTTTAATCACATTTTCTCCCTTTATCAAAAATGTCAAATCTCTTGATATTTTGGATATCAATTGATTCAAATATTCCTGGTTTCAGGGAAAAATGTCCAATTATTAACAAGCCAATTATTTGAACATATTAACGCTCCCCTTAATTCTAGGGTTATTCTTAGGTGTTTGAGTTATTAATTTTATTTTTTTGTGAAATTGCTAAGAAATTCGTTGAACAATTCATACTCACACACTATATATGCCTACTTTATTAAGACTATACTTACATTATATACATATTACACAAGGTTATAAAATATAGAAATGACCTCATTGACGACGAAACAATATGACAAAGTCATATTGTTCGTTGAAGTAGTCGGAGGTCAGTTCCGTAGTGTCTCCCACCAACAAACTTTTTGAGGCTCCTTATCATCCTTCTTTCCTTCAGCTACTTGTCAATCGCCTTGATCATGATATTAGCTCTTGCTTTTTCCAATGAACTCCTCTTCTCTTTGGCAGGTACTCTATTCAAATATTTTTATGATGTCATCCAGCGGAAGTTCGAAGCCTTGTTAATGTGCATCGCTGAACTTGTAGCTTTCATCTGAGCGCACCAACCTGTTTATCCTTAGGGTTTTTAACATAAATGGAATCATTAAGAGCATTTGCTGTTGTTCGTGCTGTTGGTTTGAAAGAGTTGCAATTCTCTATGACATTTCATAGAGCATATTCTTGAACTTGAAAGTATTGCTCTATTCTTAGTCTCCACATCTCATATTCACCTTGTTTGAGAATGGGCAACTTTGTAGTAGCATTGGTTTGGGCAGTTTCTAGATCTATCTCTTTGTGTGAATAAAGAGTTTTTCTTGTTTGTTTCTTTTGGATCAAAGTTTCAGAACACAAACTCTGATACCACTTGTTGTTCCCAACTCAATATCTATTCTTTAGCTTGTAAAGATTATGTTACTTTGTATAAATTCAAAACAACAATGTTATAAACTTTTTGAATACAAAAGAGTATGCGGAATCTACTCTTTAATATTTAGAAGAAATATCAATAAAACAGTCAACTTAAATGAACAATGATATAACCAAAAAGCTTTAATATTATTATGATGAATAATACGAGTACTCTGTCTAGTATTAGGGTTTACAACCTTAAAGCTATGCATGCAACTCTATGAATAAGATTCTAATAACCAAAACCTAGGATCTCTTTTTATACACCAAGGAGTCATTTACAAGATAACTACAAATCTTTGAAGATTCTCAAGATCTTCTATAATTCTAATCACATACATATCTTTCTAACTTTATAAGATATACACTTTGAATAAGTCCATACATATCTCTTCACACGTCTTTATCTTCATGCAGTCATTATCTTCTTCTGGCAGTCTTAAGTCTTCAACAGTATTAAGATCTCTTCAGCAGTATTAAGTTAGTACTAGCAGTACTAACTTTTACACTAGCAGTACTAATCAGTTAGTACTGGTAGTTATAATCTGAGCATTACAAATTTTTAGGCTTGACAGTACTAAGTGTAAAGACTTTTAATTCCTAACATTAAGGGTTCAAATCCAGCAGGGAGAAATCTAATCCTCTTGTGGCCACGAATGTTCACCTGCGCCGACTTCGAGCTATCCAAAAAGCTACTTTTGGGTTAGTCGGCTCGCTATTTCGAATCGAGACCTCAGGTAAATCAAAAAAGGAAATGCCTTTATAAATATCTATACTACTTATAAAGCATAAAGGCACTTTTAACCATTAAATTTTTCAAACTTGATTTTTTAACTTACACACATCTATACATAGTGTACAACTTTTTAATAAATTAACACAACACTCACTTGAAAATAAAAATAATTAATACATGATTAATACACCCATTACTTAAAAATGCAATCATATATTCACATTGTACAACAATTAAAAGTATATATTTACAAAAACATATATATGATGTCTCCCTAAAATGATGGTGCGTATAATTTTAAAAACCACACCGGACCAGCAGGTTCAACCGGGAACCGTAGTCACCATCATTTCGGCTAACCAATAAAAGTCGTCCGAAGACGAACCGGAGAGGACTCGTCGGAACCGATAAAAAACGGGTGAACCGGGCCTTACCGGGATCAATTTTTTTACTTTTACATTTTCTATCCCAAATAAATTGTTACTGTCTCAACTTAAATGTTGAGTGCTAAATATAAATAAGTACGTTATATCAAACTTATCAAAATGATTGTAATTCAAAGTTAAATGTCAAAATTATCCGTAATAAAATTCCCGCAAAGAATAATTTTGGGTAAACGCGCGTGTATGTTTACCCATAAATTAACCACAAAAAATTACCCATGAACAAGAAGGATTTGCGTACTCCACCCACGATATTACCCACATCTTTTCCCACGATACCTAGTTCACAGGTAGTTTGTGGGGATTATGTTTGCAGAAATAATTTACCCACAAGATCACACACCATGTTCAAGTATATGGGTAATTTCGTAGGTAAACTTGTGGGAAAACTCGTGACTAACTTTTTTTGCAGTTTTAAATCATTTTTAGTGGGTAATTATGGGTGAATACCCATGAATCAGTACACGTGGCTAATTTTTGTGGGTAATCAATAGGATTCTTGTAGTGAAAAGAAAATGATGGAGACGTGATGTTTATTAAATTGATTAAAAAGTATGATGATTCAAGTGAAGAGGTGTTAGAAGTTAACGAAAATGTAGTAATAGAAAAGGAGTTAGGAGTAGAGTACTTTGACAGATTTCCAACTAAGAGCGAATTAGCATATCATACGTACTTAATGTGTGCCCCGATTTCGTCCTTGTTCTTGAGAAACCCCATTATTGTAGGAGAAAGTCCTTCGAACCTTAAAATACCATGCAACATAGGACATGTACACATCGAGAATGCCTACATAGATCTTAATTCCCCTATAAATGTCATGACTCGTATGCAATACAATTAGATTATGAGAAAACAGCTTGAACCTAGGGAAGATCGTGAAGGTATTAGGGGAATATGTAACTTCACAGGAACAATTAGAGGGATGCATATCTTCGTAGGAAACTTCACTTATGTTTCAGACTTCATGATTGTCGATGATATTAGTTCAATCATAAACTTTAGACTATCGCAAGTAGTGCTAGGAAAACCTTTTATGGAAATATCCAATATGACTCATGATTCATCGATAGGAGTATTGAA
>BQNB010173027.1:0-13403 GCA_026074375.1 Tanacetum coccineum
GAATTTTATTTATCTATGCTACATCATTTAAGGCTTTCTATAAAAGAAAGTCCTAAAAATTTTAAGATAAAAGACATTACTATAAAAGGAAAATAAGAAAATGAATGTAAAATGTGGAAATTTATCTTTCATTTTAAACATATGTAACAACTCATTTCAACAATATAGTAACCTCCTCCAATAAAAGATATTTTTTAATATTATTGTTTATAAGAAAAGCTCATTAAACTTGTAACTACCAATTTAATGTTAAAATTTGAAAAATAAATGCTAACCATATACACAATAATTTAAACGTTTGACTTTTGAAAACATATATCTACAACTCTATAAAGTATTTGGGACATGCCAAATTAGAAAAACTTAAAATAAAAAACATTTGTTAGCCAGAAAAATAGTCATCGGGTACCCGCCGCCGCATTGCGCGAGTGTAGGTTTATACGAGTATTGGTTAGTGAAGTTCATAAATGGACCTTGTACACCCGAACTATTTAAATTTTAGACCTTTTGAACTTCATTGTGTGTTTAGTTGAAGGAAATTTTATTAGTAAATTGCATATATGTGATTTCCTCAGATTGCACGTTTAGTCTTCACTTTTGGGAAAGTGCGGGCGGCCTCCTTGTGGGGAAACTTTCATTGCACTTTCCCTCCCTGACCATTTCTACAACACTTTTGTTTTACTTTTGTTTTGGTCTCTGTCAGGGAGGAAAAGTGCAACGAAAGTTTCCTCACAGGGAGGCCGCCTGCACTTTCGCAAAAGTGAAGACTAAACGTGCAATCTGAGAAAACCACATGGAGCATATCTGCAATTTACTCTTTTTTTTTTAGTTTTTATCTCAAGTTTTGTAATTATATGGAGGAGATTTTTACCTTAAAAGAGTCGAAAATTATTAAAAATAAAAAGAAGCAATGTTTAGTCGATAATTTTATTTTATAAGTTAGGAACTAGAAATTTCAGTTTTGTGGACAACGAGTTGGGTTACCTGCGCTTCGCCGCGGGGCGCAAAGGACAAACGGTCATTACTTAATGTTTGTTATGTAACGACCGACCCGACGGATTATTTTCGTAAATTAAAAAAAACTAACGGTCGTTACTTAACAACCGTTAGTGGAGGAGGGGGGGTTTTTTAATTTTTTTAAAGTGAGGACGGTCGTTACTTAACGTTCGTTAAGTAACGACCGACCCCAAGGACTATTTCCGTAAGTTGTTAAAAAAAGTAAGTTGCTAGAAAAAAAATGACGGTCGTTACTTAACAGTCGTTAGTGGGGGAAGGGGAATTTTTTAATTTTTTTAAAGAGAGGACGGTCGTTACTTAACGTTCGATAAGTAACGACCGACCCCAAGGACTATTTCCGTAAGTTGTTAAAAAAAGTGAGTTGCTAGAAAAAAAAATGGCGGTCGTTATCTAACAGTCATTAGTGGGGGAAGGGGAATTTTGTAATTTTTTTAAAGTGAGAACGGTCGTTACTTAACGTTCGTCAAGTAACGACTGACCCCAAGGACTATTTTTGTAAGTTGTTAAAAAAATAACGGTCGTTACTTGACAGACGTTAGTGGGAGAGGGAGAATTTCGTAAATTTTTTAAAGTGATGGTAGTTTTCGTAATTTTTGTCATAGTGTGAGGGTGTTTCGTAAAATTTATGCTAAATGGGCTGGCCAGATTTTGGGCCAGTTTTGGTCCGGGTTGTGGGTTGGGTGACGGGTCGGGTCGGGGCTCCGGTTTGCAAATGGAGTTCCTGATAAATGTTTATATTTATAATTATTTGGAAAAATACAAAATATTGAACATGGTTTATGGTTTATTTGTTTTGTACAAATAATTTTGTGGAAAATAAAGTGTTTTCCTTCTTTAGTACTTCAGTGTTTGGTTCGGATTTCATATGCTTTTCACTCTTTTAAAGGTGGTTCTTTTGTGATTCTTTGGTAGAGTAGGTACAGTACTTTGTATTGTTAACAATAAAATAAATTAGCGAATTTTAAATACCCTCGTTTAATCATCTTAATTCAAGTAGTTAACTTTATTTACTCATTTTCAGTCCTCTTCTTTTCTTCTTCTAAAGAAAGGGTCGAGAATGGTACGAAATTTATAGTTGTCCCCATAATCATAATCACTAGCTGATCATAGTTTCTTCTCCCCTGTCAAAATTTCATGATCATAATTAATTTAATCTTTATATTTACAACTTTCTTCTAAAGATATTTAAAACTTAGACTATTAGTGGTATAGATTCGTGCGCCTTACGACATTTTCATATGGTAAAGTACTGATCATGTTTCATTAAAAGTCTAAGTTTCAAGTTTCAGTCATGATAAATCTGTTATTGTTAATGTATCAGAATAAATTTGGTTTCTTTGATGCAATCCCATAAGTTTGTAGCACCATTACCAAAGCTTGTAATATACCTGTTCAACACACAATACATTCATGACCTAAAGAACAAAAGTACATACAGGTCATCAAAAAATATTACTACCTGAAAACAGTATATACTTTCCATTACTCCGTTAGTATCCATTATACCGGGTTGATTGAGAAGATGTCGTCATTAGTGAATGGTGTACCCAATCTAAGTCTTTTAAGTAAGCTTTAAACTACCATTTCTTATGTATGGCTATTCACAGTTGAGCTGTATCCGTAATGTACCTATTGA
The DNA here is from genome assembly GCA_026074375.1 of Tanacetum coccineum. NCBI lineage: Eukaryota > Viridiplantae > Streptophyta > Magnoliopsida > Asterales > Asteraceae > Tanacetum > Tanacetum coccineum. The sequence continues at coordinate 2,654 of BQNB010173027.1, forward strand.
TATGCGCATTGGTGTATCTCAGTTCTACCTGCATCAAACACACCAAAGATCAGCAGAACAACATTAGATGATGTTTGGTGATTATGAATGTTTCTGAAGAGAACCCCCTTAAAAACCAAAAGAATGGAACCCACTGTGAGGTATGTAAGACTAAGGATGCCACCAAAAAAACTGAACCCGACAAGAATTTTGGTGATTTAACTTCCCTTTTAGTCAGAAAAGGAATTTCGTTATGGATTCATCATGAATTTTTATTGCAACGTCACAAAGGGGAAAGAAAGCATACTGAAATGTGCTAAATCAATTCCTTCCAATAACTATAGTCCGCTATTATCAAACTTACAAGCTTCAACTTTTCAAAGTGATGATCTATGTTTAGCCTATCCTATATTCCTTATACGAACGAATTGGGATATGATCTTAAAGCATGGCACAAGGAAGAGTAAAAATGCATGATTTGATGTGTTACAGTTTCAATGATTAACAAGTATAATTACACAAAGCATGGACTCACCATCCTTAGTTTATAGTAACTGTAGCATTGTTGTATTTTCTCTTTCTTCTCCTTGCTTTCCTTAAAATGCGCGCAGTTTCTTCCTTTGCTTTCTTGGACAAATACCTTCCTGTAACATACAATAAAATCCAAGTCATCAGAACTATCTGTGTGCATCAAAGACTGAATAAACAGGTACAAACTTTGTTCATACACTTATTACAAAGGAAGATTCCGCTTATCTCAAAAATCTTGATTACAGATGGACAATTGACCTAAAAAAAGTTATGCTTCGCTAGAATCTATATGTTCTTGAACCAAAATTGATCTCCTTATTAGATTTTACTATATCAGGATGGATGCACCATTTAGTTGATGCTCAAAAGTTAAAATAGAATTCTTTCCTTTAAGAGAGGGTACGATTCTGGTTTTAGGATGGTATAAGTTATAAAGCGTGTAGAAAAACATGATTTAATAGAAGCAAACCTTTTATTAACAATCTGAACCAAACAAGGTCAGATTAGTGTTACCGTGTCTTGTTTTTTCCCTCATCAAAGAATGCAAAGACCTTACCAACATTTTCATCCACAGTAATGTAACTCCACATATTCTCTTTTTACTCACATATCCAACCGTTTTCGATTAACACGTGCCCAAGATGTAGTGTGTGTATGACTGTGTGTATGCCTGTAAGTTTATCTAAATGCATTTTTAAACATACATGATAAACGTATGTGTATGTGTGACAATGTGAGCTTGCATGTATCAAACATGTAGGTCTTTCTTCGCATTCCACATTTTCAGCAGGATGGTCTCATACAAAACATGTGGGTTTTTTCATAGCATTTCTTCACTTTCTGGATCTAAATATAACATCTCTCATGCTATGTATATATGTGATTCTCAGACTTTCATGTAATTGTCTTACTATGAGAACAATGTTGAATCAACTTCACATTAAATGAGCATGAGGATGCATCAAGAATAGATCAATTGAATAGACATTTTTACTGACCCATAGAAGTGGGGGGGGCGGGGATGTTATTCCCCCCTCCCCGCCCCAAACCCGATTAAAATTCTGTTTAAGCCTCAAACCCGCCCCGTAACCCGATAAGCACGCCCGCCCCGCCCCAATTATTTCGGGTTTTGGATTTCCCCATCGGGTTCGGGTTTTTTTTTCCATTGAGGAACTCTGGTGTGTTTGTGTCCATTGTTGTAATCTCTATCCGTATTAGCAGTGTGTTCAAATTTTACCAGGTTCCAGCCGCCCATTTCTACCTTGGGAATCCGAGTTCTTTCAACCTTGGGAGTCCGAGTTCCTGGTTGGAACTTTGGTTGAAGTGCTGAACTGTAAGTAGTATTAAGTTGTTTGTTAGTTCATGAATAAGCACAGCCAAGTTGGAGCTAAAATTGCTCACACATGTTCACAAAATGCAGCATTTTCTTCAGTTTCAAATATTATACCCTTTTGCCAACAAATGATAATGTTAATAGTAATCCAGAAGATCCCTCAGGTTATCTTCAATGAGGGATATTTAAATGTTTACCAGTAGTGAAACATTATCAGTTATATATGTCGCAAGCCAGGAGCCATGTTCATTTGGTGATTGCACTATGTTAGTATACGTGGGATAATGAAAAATGATTTTATGATCTGAAGATGATAGTAACTTGCCAAAAGGGTTAAATAAAACTCAAATGTTCTATAAAACTGAAAATTTGCTATTAATACATAGCTCTAAGCTTCTTGTGATTACTTTTGTGGTGATTCGAAGGTAGGAAATAGTATCTACAAACATTACTTTTTTTCTGTTATACTGCACATATATTATTATTTGCTGAGAAAACCAAGAATATAATACAGGGACGTACTTCTTTTGTGCGGTTACTCCCACCAGATTGGCACCATAGTTGACAGCCTGCAGTGGGACAAGGGATATGCTTTGCTGTAAGGAAGATTTTCTTTTTTGTCATTTATAACAGCAGGGACTAAATATTCATACACAAGAGTACCCTTGATGGGAGAACGGTGGGTCTTGGATTCTTTCGGTCCAATGCTTTAAGCTTGCATCCCAGTGCCTGTAAATCAAATGATCATTGGAAATGGTATATACAAATCATTGGAATTTTATTTCCCATCTGAACATACATGAGATCTGCATATAAGGCATATGCATACCTGCATTTCATTAGTGAAGGACTTGTAGAGATCGTTATGTAAGTTCAATACAAACACTTTAATATTTTCCTGTAAAGTGGAGAGCAAGATGGAAATCTCGTTTGAGTTCAGGTGACAAGTAACTTGGTTCAGTTTATCAGAAATTGACTTCAATTCTCCATTAAGAGTAGATTTAACGTCTTCCTGCCCCTTGTTCTGTTTACGTCATTTCATTTGAATTAGAATATATCAACATTTTAAAACAATGAAATGTATACATGAACAAAATTACAAGGATAATACAAGGTATTCTTACAATTGTCTGCAGGGAGTTGTCATGTGCAATCAACTTATGTATACATCTATCCTGGGTGCGGGGGACTATGTCAGCCAATTCTCTGCTCTCCTCTCTACGGTGGAGAGAGAGGGGGACATAGCGAGAGATTGATTTGTTTTTTCTTTATGGGCGCTACGGAGTCTCTCTCTCTGGTCACATACTTTAGCGAGGGGGGAGGTGGGGTGGGGTGAGGGAGGGTTTTTCTTGGGTCATATACATATACACGGCGTCCAACAAGAGAGGCGTCATGTGTATTGAGTGAGTTGAGGGGATGGCACACACACATTGAGTATTGAATCTATATCTATATATATCTCTTTAATTGATATATGATATGTATATACGAGGTTTTAAGGGATATAATGTGATTACATTTGTGCTAGTTTAAAATTATGTGATTATTGGGGGTTATAATAAGGAGAGGTAATATAATTTGTATAGTATTAATTATATATTTAAAAAGAGTAATATAAAAAGAGTAAAGTATAGGGGGTGGGGAGGGGATATGATGTTGTTGGGTAGTATGTAGTATAGGGATTTTTGAAGGGGTGAATTTTGGGTAGATATATTGTTATTTAATGGTAGTGGTGTTAGGGTTTATGATTATTTTGGAGTTTAGTATTGTATTTTCATTGAGTTTGACAGATGTCGTATTTATTTACGACACAATTTTTATGTTTATCAAATTCTATAGTTGTTATACTTCCTATCTAATGCTAATGCTTTTGTTCTCTGTTAACTTCTTACTATCGGTCGAAAATTCCACATCACACAAACCTGCTTAGTAAACTTTCTATTGTTCCTATCCTGTGCCCAACTTCTTCACTCATCTGACCTGCTCATGATTTTGAACCATCAACAAACGTGTGAAGCAGAAAGCAAATGTTACCATAGCCATGCATACTTGTCTCTTTTAAGCCAAATTGTACATTTCAAAGAAAACTTACATCTTTGCTCTGAAACACCAAACCCCATTGGGATTAGACCTTTCGAATATTCTTTGATATTGCCATTTGAATTTCTCTCTTCTCAGTGTTGATTGACTGAGGTAAGCCATGGAAACCTTTCCAACTGAATTCTCCTTTCTTGAATATTATCTGGCTAAAAAGAAGGAAGTAATGGAGAGGAAAGTCAGTATATTTCACCATTATAGTAGCAAGAGCTTATTAGGAATTTGAAAAAACATAGTTTTTTTTATAAAGATCAAGAAACGAGTGAAACACTCTATATTCTCAATTACAATCCTAAACTTACTATATATAATTCTAACAACCATATACTTGACAACATATACAACGACAACGATACCCAATCCCCGCCAGGGCAGGGTATGGGGAGCATATACTGACACATCAATCTAAAGTTCTGTATACTACTATAAAAGAAGAAAATAAATCAACAACCATACACATCATTATAGATTTTCAAAACTTGGTAATGTTTTGTTACATATCTGTGTATGTACTATCTGATCATAGAATATGAACTGTAACAAGCAAGAGTTGAATAATAGTTTAGAATATTTGTAGAACAGTCATAGGTGCTCCTCAATGGAGGTATTACAATATTCGGTTTAGGCTTGTTAACAAACCAAAAACCAGAATGAGCACTCCGCGTATTAAATTTTATGCTATTTAAACAAATCAGATTCTACTATTTCAAAGTCAGTCAAAATAAAGGAAACTACTAAATAGTTGACCAAGAAAATATAATAAAGGAAACTAGTAAATATTAATAAGAAACTATTAAATAGGTTCTTATCAATACTCCCGCCCCCAAAAACACCTTGTCCTCAAGGTGTAGCGTCTAAATCTTGAACACTCTAATTCCAGGATCCCAAATCATCCTTTGTTCAAAGAGAGGTCCATACAAAACATGTTGTTCCAGCTGCAAGCCAAAAATCATAATAGAATAGAATTCCAGCCCACTTCTCTTGTAATTGCTTCCTAACCCTTGAATTCCAGCCCACTTATGTTCAAAGATAGTGTAGTGAAAATCTTGCAAATCAGTTTCACTAGCGAGCTGCCAATCAGCTTCTCCTTGTTCCCTTGAAGAATATGTTCCATCTTTTTCCAGCTTCTTTTCCACGGCCTCTAAACCTGACCCAAGACCAACATCTTCTTTTACTTTTTCTTGTGCATAGCTCAATTCTTTGGGGTCTTCCTGGACAAATTCTTCATCAAAATGTGTTAAAGCCACATTTTCTTTCACACATGATCTGTCATTACAACCATCAGTTACTACTTGAGGATGTGAGTTTAAATATTCACATGCTTCAACATCCCTTTTCTGATTCAACCTGATGTTTTGTTCTTCGAACTCCTTTGTGTGCCCTACCCATACCGGCAACGCCTCTATGGCCTTCATAAGCTCGTTAATCTGCTGGTCCCACTTTTGTTGCCGTGTAATTCGCTCTAGATTTTTTTTAATCGCTTCGAGCCTCCAGTTCTCCATTTATTCAAAAAATCAGACAGACTTTTTTTTTTGTTTCTCGGATGGACAGTAATTCCAGCAATACAGTGATTTCCGGAATGAACAGTAACTTTGATTTTTTTTTAAAATTATTTTTTATTTTTAAACCCTAGAATCGAAACAGCTCTGATACCAATTGATACGAACCGAATCGATTAAAGAGATAAAAGAACAAATAAACAAGATAAATGGTCTATTTTGATGAGATAAACCAACCCCCCAATGGTTTATATTAGTGAGATAAACCGACTCCCCAATTGATTAGCAAATCAATATTCTTTATCATTCAACATAATAACAATTACAATCCTAATGGTCTATTTATAATAGACTTATCTTGTTGACTAAGATTACATAATAAAGGAAACTACTAAATAGTTGACCAAGAAAATATAATAAAGGAAACTAGTAAATATTAATAAGAAACTATTAAATAGGTTCTTATCAATACTCCCGCCCCCAAAAACACCTTGTCCTCAAGGTGTAGCGTCTAAATCTTGAACACTCTAATTCCAGGATCCCAAATCATCCTTTGTTCAAAGAGAGGTCCATACAAAACATGTTGTTCCAGCTGCAAGCCAAAAATCATAATAGAATAGAATTCCAGCCCACTTCTCTTGTAATTGCTTCCTAACCCTTGAATTCCAGCCCACTTATGTTCAAAGATAGTGTAGTGAAAATCTTGCAAATCAGTTTCACTAGCGAGCTGCCAATCAGCTTCTCCTTGTTCCCTTGAAGAATATGTTCCATCTTTTTCCAGCTTCTTTTCCACGGCCTCTAAACCTGCCCCAAGACCAACATCTTCTTTTACTTTTTCTTGTGCATAGCTCAATTCTTTGGGGTCTTCCTGGACAAATTCTTCATCAAAATGTGTTAAAGCCACATTTTCTTTCACACATGATCTGTCATTACAACCATCAGTTACTACTTGAGGATGTGAGTTTAAATATTCACATGCTTCAACATCCCTTTTCTGATTCAACCTGATGTTTTGTTCTTCGAACTCCTTTGTGTGCCCTACCCATACCGGCAACGCCTCTATGGCCTTCATAAGCTCGTTAATCTGCTGGTCCCACTTTTGTTGCCGTGTAATTCGCTCTAGATTTTTTTAATCGCTTCGAGCCTCCAGTTCTCCATTTATTCAAAAAATCAGACAGACTTTTTTTTGTTTCTCGGATGGACAGTAATTCCAGCAATACAGTGATTTCCGGAATGAACAGTGACTTCTGATGAACAGTAACTTTGATAATTTTTTTTGAAACCCTAGAATCGAAACAGCTCTGATACCAATTGATACGAACCGAATCGATTAAAGAGATAAAAGAACAAATAAACAAGATAAATGGTCTATTTTGATGAGATAAACCAACCCCCCAATGGTTTATATTAGTGAGATAAACCGACTCCCCAATGGTTTATATTAGTGAGATAAACCGACTCCCCAATTGATTAGCAAATCAATATTCTTTATCATTCAACATAATAAGAATTACAACCCTAATGCCCTATTTATAATAAAAGACCCCTAGACTTAACTTGTTGACTAAGAAAATATAATAAAGGAAACTAAATATACTAATTAATTAATAATATAATTATGATAAATTATATTAATGCAGGATCTTAATTATATTAATGCAGGATCTTATCAGTTATCTATATCTTGGCGAGGCATTTACTAAATTTGCAGCTATGGTGGTTTGTTTTCCTGTTTTTCATGAAGGCGCTCTAGCGAGGTAAGCTTATTAAGCTTGCAGCCATGAGGGACCTTTGTGGATTCACTATTTACGTGGCTCGACCCATGCTTAACCCGTTTGAATTTAATGTGTGCTTATTCAATGAGACTGCTTGATTAGTTGGTTTGTTTTCTTACGGGGTGTTTGGATTGGCTTATTTTCCTAGCTTATTTTGGGCTTATGGAATTGGTTTGTTGAGCTTATTTTGTTGGACACAACATTGTTTTTGTACGATGTTATTAGGGTTAAATCGACCCGTATCTTGGCGGGGCATCACAAAGACGTGTTTGCAGCCATGGCGGGTCGGATACCCTTTTATCCGAGGCAATGACCGGATGGTGTAGTATGACGGGTGAATTCTAAAGTTATGGCTATTTGTGGTTTGCGGGCTTTACTATTACATGTTCGAAGAAATATATAGAAAGGAAAAGGAGGATACCAACCTACATTTCACTTGGCTTATAAACACAAATATTGGTTGTGATGAGTATGCGGGGGCGGGAGGTTAAGATTGAGATTCTTCGCATGTTGGCGGGGCAAGTTATTACACTTGCAGCCATGGCCGGACGCATCCTTTTTCTCGATCCCTTGCCTTATATACAATGTTGTCGACACTTTTTATAGTTTGGTTTGTCGATGCGCTGTGTGATTATATAGTGTTTGCTAACTTCATGTATCCATTATGGGCAATGATGACACTATTGTGCTTGTGATTGATAGATTCCAGTGGGTCAAATCGTTACGGCATCTTGCGGGGTAAAACTTTCGCGTGTCTTAGCAGCCGATTGCATGGCCGCATAACTTTGTTCTTCTGCCGTCATACGCTCGCAAATCTGAGCTCAATGTTAAAAGGGGGGCAAATTGGGTGCTGATTTTAGGTTTACAATTAATCTCGAGTGTTGGCATTATAATGTAAATCTACGGTTCTGAGAGTTTGGCCACCATTCTATAATGGATCGGGTCTAGCAAACGACACAATCATCTAGAAAGTTTTTGTTTTGAGAGTATGGAGTGATCTCGATTCACAAAATCTGTCATTGGATTTGGTTCATTGTTCTTTTGTCTCATGAGGTAAGTGAATGTATTAAAAAAAAATTCTAATTATTTGCTGCCTTTTCCATTTTAAATAAGTAGAATTACATGCTATTTTAAGTGTGTTCCATATGAGTCCATGTGGGTCGGGTCAGATTGTTTACTGATTTTACCAAAAAATAGTTTGCCATCGTGGGCCGGATACCTGTGTTACATTCTGTCCCTCAGCTCGAATTAATGAGTGTTACCAAGAACATAATTTCTTATGCTACTGTTCGAAAATAACAATGACCGATATACCCTGTTTAAATTTTTGTTTGGGCAAAAAGGGGATGGAGAATTGACTTTAATTGACTACTCAGGTGATGTTCAAAATGTTAACCCGTTTTCGGATTTTGATGCACTGGATAAGTCTCTCGAATGACTTTTATAAATTCCCATTCATCTCTTCTCCTGTCAATTTTCATCGTTAGAACCGTTCATGTGAGGGTATTTTTCGTCTTTATACTTTTTGACATTACCACTTGCACTTACCTTTCCGAGAAACCTTGATTTACATGGATCCAAGAATTTTTCTATGATTTTTTAAGCTCTTAATTGTGTGCTTATATGAATACAAATATAACAATGGCAAACATCTCTTAGTCAATCTGATATGGATATTCCGTGTTTTATGGGTTATTTGGAGCATGGTTAAATATCTCGACGTAAAGGGGTATATGTATAATTGTGGATCAGTTGTAGTTTAAATGGTGCTAAGGTATTTGCTTTAGTTTCATATATAATCCCAAGAACTTTATTTATCGGGCCCGAGGTTGCAAATTCATTAACTGTCATTTTTTTATTTGTAGAGACTGGAAGAAATTACTGCACTTATCAAGGGAGTGATATGTGATGTTCAATGTTTAGGACGATGCATGTACATACATATCAGCTACTTCAGGTAAAAAACGCCATGAGTTAAGTTGTATATTTAGCCATATATATATGATCAAAATGAGGTTTGAAGTTTATTTGTGAACATATAATGCTATCAGATGTGTATGCTAGCAGAGATTGTGATGTACTGTATGATTCTGAATACTATCATATCGCAGTTATGTGATGGCGCTAATGTTAAGAATTGGTTATTGATTTAGGAATTTAGCTTAAGCACTGATTTAGACGCTAATGTCAAATACTAAACCGCATTGATTTAGGAGTGACTTAGGCGCTGATTTAAGCATTGATTTAGGCGTTACACATTATCAAACCCCCTTATCATTTGTATTTTTCTCTTTGCGCATTTGAGAGTAATAATGAACTGAAATGATGGGCAATATAATAGTCAACAGGTGCTACACATTGTTGTTTTATTTTTCAAGTATTATATGTTTGAGGTATTCTCCTACTAATAAGAAGAATAAAAGTTGCAAAAAATGTTTGCAATATGATTTTGTTGTTAAGGGTACTACTCTTTCAACTAAGAAATATGTAAGTTTGTGCAATAAGTGTTACAAATATAAGCATCACCACATATATTGTATGGTCTGCAAGTCTAATACATCTACAAACATCTTTTGAATTTCATCAATTTAGCTTGCTTAAGTAAATTTTGAGTTATATTGTTGCCATTGATGATTTACGTCTATTGTTTTTGCAGAAGCATACCAATATTTTCTACTTGGCTCTTTCAATATTGATTCTGATGTTGCTCCCTATCTTCTATGTCATAGTATATTTGTACCAAAGGTGCCACATACATCTGTTTAGTCTTAATTTCCACTTTTTAAGAAATTTCTTACTCAAGATACAATTGTTACTGATGTTGCAGGTAAATTAGAAAGGGCACACGTGTACTGAGACGCATCTCAAAACCGAGTCTAAAGAAAAATCCATCATAGTTGGTAAGTTAATAATTCCCCATCTAGGATTTGTTCTAAGGACCAAACCGAGAGAAAAAAGAATAAAGAAAATGAGCATATAATAGACAAGTATTGGCCATGCTTAGAAATTAGAAATTTGTCTTTGGAATGGAGCCTATTTTTGTAAAAAGAAAAAAATGTGAGTTTGTGGTTGCGTTTATATAAGAGGTGGAAATTTTGGCTCATTCAGTTATGAAAGGGTTGTGTTATGTTTATCTCAAAAGCGTCAACTAAACAAATTTTGCCATGGAGGAAATGGCCGAGCGGGTCTAAAGTTATTTAAAGTAATGCATATACCAATTACTCTATTTGAAAATTTAGATTATATTCGTAGTAATATAGTTTCGTAATCATATTTGACTTATTAGTATTAGTTGTTTATAAAAATGGATAAAAAAGTATGCGTGGGTCAAAGCAACCTAGATATTTTGGTCATACCAAAATTTACCCATTTTAATTTTTCTATTCAGTTTGCCTAACTCACAAAATTTGGTACTTAGGTACGTCATAGTTGCCATAAAATATTTCTTGCTCTTTTGAATGTAGGCGTTTCTACGTTAATTTAGACCATAAAATTGTTGCAGACTTGCAGTTTGTTGACACTTTGATTTTCGTTTT
>BQNB010173028.1:0-13403 GCA_026074375.1 Tanacetum coccineum
CATAAACCATATTGAATTTTAGCAAGTAACGACACATATTTGCAGCCATTAAAAATACACTAAACGACCCTAAAGTTCAGCAACTAACGACACACATTTGCAGCCATTAACATACACTAAACCAGCCCAAATTTCAGAAAGTAATGACACATGTTTGCAGCTAATAACATACGCTAAAAGACCCTAAATTTCAACAAGTAACGACTCACATTTGCTGCCATTAACATATACTAAATGAAACCAAACTTTAGCAAGTAATGACACTTGTTTGCAGCCATTAACATATAGCAAAAGACCCGAAATTTCAGCAAGCAACGACACATGTTTTTATTAACTAAAGGAGATATATCTGAGAACAAGCCAGCAAGTTGAACAATTTCACATATTCCACTATGCTTGCACTACAACTGATGGTACATTTTTCCAATAGCATACTAGATCTTAAAACTTGTTTTTTGGTGGCAATAGGGGCGCATACGTTACTAGTTTCATAGGTTTATAAGTTATGAAAGACAAATTGGAGAAAATAAGTTCAATGGCTGTAAATTTTACCAAAAAATTGCTTATCTCTACTTTCTTTCCTAACTTGATGAACGACAATCGTACCTGTTCGGGTGATATTATCTCATCCTAAAGAAGTAATAAAATTAAATAAAGTTTAAGTCTTTTTGTAAAGCTTGTACTACTACTTATAAATGGTGTGTTGGTTATTTGTTGTGATGCTTACCAAGACCAATAGAAGATGCAATGCCAAGAGCCACCCACCACCCACCACAATCCAAATCGTAGATATTCAACAAGCTCTTCAACATGCTGCAAAAACAGGTGAAGCATATACAGTCATTCAAAACATGCACTAGAAACATCCAACTAAATGTTTTTTGCCATTAACATACACAAATGACCCTAAATTTCAGCAAGAAATGACACACGTTTACAGCCAATAACATACACTAAATGACACTAAATTTCAGCAAATAACAACACATATTTGCAGCCATTAAAATGCACTAAATGATCCTAAAGTTCAGCAAGTAACGACACATGTTTGCAGCCAATAACATACACTAAACGTCCTTAAATTTTAGCAAGTAACTACAGAAATTTGCAGCAATTAAAATACACTAAACGACCCTAAAGTTCAGCAAGTAACGACACACATTTACAGCCATTAACATACAGTAAACGACCCCAAATTTTAGCAAGGAATGATACATGTTTGCAGGTAATAACATAAACTAAAGCGACCCTAAATTTCAGCGAGTAACGACTCACATTTGCTGCCATTAACATTCACTAAATGCAACCAAACTTCAGCAAGTAACGACACACGTTTGCGGCCATTAACATATACCAAAGGACCTAAAATTTCAGCAATCAATGACACATTTTTGTTACCATTAACATACACCAAATGACCTTAAATTTTAGCAAGAAATGACACAAGTTTGCAGCCAATAACATACACTAAATGACACTAAATTTCAGCAAGTAACGACACATATTTATAGCCATTAAAATGTACTAAACGACCCTGCGGTTCAGCAAGTGACAACACATATTTTCAGCCATTAACATACATTAAACAACCCTAAATTTTAGCAAGGAATGACACATGTTTGTAGCTAGTAACATAAACTAAAGAGACCCTAGATTTCAGCGAGTAACGACTCACATTTGCTGCCATTAACATACACTAAATGAAACCAAGCTTCAGCAAGTAATGACACATTTTTGCTGCCATTAACATATATCAAAAGACCCAAAATTTTAGCAATGAACTACACACGTTTGCTGCCATTAACTACATTGGAAAGCTTTTTTGAACATCGATTACTCCTTTCTAAAGTCCGCTTCATGTTCGCTACAACATAAATGGAGCAAATAGTTAGCAATCCAAATAATAGCAACATGAAACTTAGAATAGAAATCATCTAAAAAAAGGCTAGAAAGGTGCTTCAAATCAGTAACATATACACAATCTAGTTTCTCGCATCCATCCAACTTATAAAAAAATAGATAATATCTCTCTAGTGATGAAAGAAACAAAAAATAACTCATATGGACAAAACGACACCAATGGTTCAAAATAAACGCAGTCAATACAATATTAAATATTAGTCAAACATAGCAGTAATGTAAAATTAGAAACTAAAGAACTAAGCTGACCCATGAACACTTCAAATTGAAGATATAATACCTTATTAGTGGATAATTGAACTTTAGATTGGCAACAATGGACAGGTGATGGTGAATACAGAGACAATAGAGAATGTGAGATGTTATTAAGAAAATAAGTTTAAGGAAAATAAAGTAAGATGAAGGTGCAATTGTATTTTAGGGAAATGGGATTTAAGATCTCAGATTAGGATAACCCTAGATGGAGGGATAATTTCAATTTGGATGAAAATTGGGGGCGGGACTTTAGAAAAATATAGAGAGGGAAATTTCATTTTGGGCAAAAGTTAGTGCGAGGTTTCAAATGTTTTTTGATCTGTGAAGAATGTGTTGGAGGGAGGTTTTGATTTTAGGGAAAATTAAAGCGGGACCATATGTACTGAATTTTTGCTACACTTAAATAAACCCCGTGGTGTCAAAAGTTTAGAGTGACCATATATGACATTAGGTCAACTGTTAAGTGTTGACATATATTTGTCACTTATTATTAAAGTAATATTCGTGACTAATGCTTCAAACTTACTTTTTAGTTGTCCAATAACATTTCAAAATCATACTGGCTAAATATTCAGCAAAAAGTAGCAGAACACTTTATAATTAATGTGTGACAAACCTAGACTATATGAATTAGCCACATACAATAACTTCCATGTGAACATATATGGATTTTGGTCACACTGTTCCAAAATTGTTGTGACAAATATTTGTCACATATGTATATATATATGTGACTAAAGTTTCAAACTTATTTGTAATCTGTCATACACGTCCCAATTATAAGTGACTAAATGTTGAACAACAAATAACCAGTACCTCTAGGTCACATAATCATATTCAAAAGTGTATAAATGAATTCCAAAATGGTCACACAAAATGAGTTCAAGTGTGGCTGTTTATTTTATTCTGGTACATTTAGTCACATAAATATCTGACTGTGTGGCCGTTCAAAAAACAGCATGTGTGACGAAATTCCAGATTTGTACTAGTGTATCATCCTTGATGGAATGATAATCCTCTTGAAGTCTTTGAGGAATTGAGTTAAACTTCTTCATAAGATCAACAATTATGAGCTTTGTGAAGCGAGGGTACTGAATCACATCTTTCCTTCGTTAACACCAGTGAAGAAAGTGTCCCCACCATAAAAGACTATCAAAGTCAACAAGAACACGGATGACCAAAACATGAAAAATATAAGAATGTATTATCTTAGACTTATCAAGTCCAAAATGTACCTGTGAAAGGTAAGACATCTATTGACCTCCTTTAACATTGTCAGCCACGGGTGAGCAAGAAACTTTACGTAGAAAGCACTCACTTTATCAACATTTCCTTGATAGCCAATGATCTTTAGAAATGGCTGAATGAACTTCAGAGTTGCTAGGGCAATGAATGGATTTTTAGAACTTTACACTAGCAGCTTAAGATTTGACAGGAACATATCCACTGTGTAAGTGATTTCCTTTCTGTCCATCAAAAATCTAATTGTCTCGTTAGCATTAACAACTAGTCTGACTGTCTTCCAAAACTGTTGTAGGTATACAGCTGGAACATCTGCAGTTGCAGTTAGAGCATAGCTCAAAGCATGATCAACAAGGAGTTGTCCCACAATCTTGCACTCCTTTGGACATAGGATATTCTGAAGTATCATGTAGTTGTTTCATCTCCCAATGCCTTGGTACTTGGTAGTGACAAGTTGATCTGCTGGAATGATTTGTTGTTGTTGAGCCATGATGATTACTGTATGATGAAATGAAGTGATTAGTGAAATGAGATAAATTTATGATGTATTCAATTTATATAATATTTTTGTCTCTTTCAACTCTGTCTGTTTTTATATGCTCTGACAATTCTTTTTGAGCATATTTTGATCATTTTCTTTTTCATGTACCAATTATTGCTTTTTCGGGTACATGCCATATGCTTTATTCGTCTTGTTCTTTTGATATCATGTTGTATGCTCTGGCATTTCCTTTTTGAGCATACTCAAATTTGCTTTTTCTCGTATGGATTTTATCTCTCTTTCTGTTTGAGTTTCCTCACCAAAAAATGTTTGTGTAATGATACTCTTTCAAGAAAGATAAAGACATACTCTGATTTGAAAAATACCACTTGTTATTTGAGAAATCCAAGAGTAGAAATTTATATTCTTAAAACATTTTATGAAAGAGTACCATTTTGATAACACAATATGCATTTTTTTTATAAAAGATGAGATATTTCCAAAATCACTTGTGAAATGTTTTCAAAGACTTTTGTTTTGAAAATCATAGTTGCAAACCATAATTTTCTAATATTTCAATCGGATGGTCACCAAGAAACTACTACATTCTGAACGTTTGACAACGGTCAAAACCGGATGTAACTCATACCATTTTAAAGAAATAGTCAATAAGCTACTACCTCATTCTATAATTCAGAAAATGGTCGTAACCGGATGTATCTTAGACCATTTACCCGATATCATTTAGAAAACGTGACATGAACTAGAAATCTAATTGCATTTTCATTTGAATCTTTGTTTGAAAAACATTATGATTTGAACATTTGAAACATGAGAATTTAAAAATGATCACAGACAGTTGAATCACCACTTTCATCCATTTTCCATAAATCATTTGAAGCACTTTTGAATCATTGATCATTGAATGAAAAATTTAGCTATCAAAGTCATAACCTCATATATGATAAATGGATGGTCAGTAGATACTACCTCATTCCAACAATGGAAAACATTATCGGATGCAATCTTCACCATTTGTACCATTTTCAATATAGAAATATGAATTTATAACTGAATTTATCATTGGATTTGTTAAATGCCATTCATTTAATAGTTAAACTCATTTGAATATCCGTAACACAAAAATTTAGCCCATTTAGAATTTTCCGAAACCCAGTAATGATAAACATTACTGAATATCCAAAACCTAAAAGTTAGCCCATTTGAATTTTACGAAACCCATTGAATAAGCACATTGAAGCATTTACAAAACCTATTTCGTTGGCCCAATACAATTTATGAAACCATTTAGGCTTATGAAACCGTCACTTAACCATTTATCCAAAATTTCTTTCGTATGAATGAGCACTTGTTAAGAATGATGATCAAAATGTTTTTTTCATGATTAAGAGTGAATATTATCATCCTAATAACAATCTAAGTCAAATTAAGTAACCCTCAATTCAAAGTCCAAACTGTTCGTTTTCAATGATTTTACCACACAAATCATACCACTAAATACTTAACAATGTTTCGCCTAAATCAATTTATCAATATCTCAACTTTTGATTTTATGAAACCCTAGATCTAATCTGAAACCTTTTCATCAATTGGTTTAAACAATATTAAAGTAAAAGGAATCAAATAAGATGTCATATTCTTACGTTTGAATCACAAATTTTGTAGTTATAAATCTCGTTGTTCGACGAAAAAAAAATTATAACTCCCCTTAGAATAAATATCTATTCAAGAATTTCTTCCTGTTTGGATAAAATTTATTCAAAAGATAATTATTCTTGCATTTATTTTCATATTTTAATTTTCTGATGATATATAGAATCAAAAAAATTTATAACACCCCCCTCGAATAAATATCTATTTAAAAAAATTTCTTACTTTATGTATAAAGATTGATTCAGAGATATTATTTTTGCAGTTTGAACACGCTGATTTTTTCAAAGATTGATAATTTTAAAAATGATTTCTTTTGTTTTGTAAATGGAAATTATTACAAAACACATATTTTATCAGTGACAATTTATTTTGATATATGAATAACTCCCCCTCAGTTCATGATGCATTTACAGCTTTGAAAGACACATTTTGGTGAAAAACAACATCATGAAACTGATAAATCGGAGAAGATATGTGTTTGCATCAATAACTTATCCTTTTGTGTTTTTTTCAATTTTATATTTTGTTTTTCATTGTTTGTAAAGAAAATAATAAGCAACAAAATATTTTTGTGTGTTTTTTTTAAATTTCATTTTTTTATTTTGTATTTTTCTTTTTGAATGTATGTACAAATGGTTTGATGTATGATCTTTCATTCAAGAAGATAACTTTGCGAGACGTTTCAACTCTATTGGAGTCATACATCGCATACCAATCTTGTGAACTAAATACTCAAACCTTTCTTTTGGAAGAGCTTTAGTAAATAGATCAGCAAGCTGGTATTCTGTCCCGAACACTTATTCGTAAAAAACTTTGACAGTCTAAAAAAAGATTTTCATAAACATCCCACTTGGAGTACTAAAACCAATCTTTTCCCAATACTACCATTATTAAGTTTTGTCTGTGGCAGGTTAATATAATATGGTTATACTATAACAAACATTAAATTTATTTAGACTGTGCAAACCCACGAGACTGAATACAGACACCTGTGATGAGAACATAAAGTGCTGACTAAAAACAGTTAGGACTATCAGGACTAGTAACATCACACATGTGAAATTTGTTGATGTATATCAATATATTTTATGTAACTTCCCCTTGAATTATTAATATTAAAATATGAAGTACTAACTAAAGTAACATTATTCAAGAGATTGGTTATTATTTTACAAAAATTTTAGCACTCTTGAAGTTTATACTTACAGATATGATTTTTGAACACACGAATGAATGATATGTCATTTTTGGTTGTATGGAAAATGTTACTATAACACTTATTTTAGACATGACATCATTTATGTGTTATGAATAACTCCATCTCAGATTTCTTGAATACATTGTGTTAGCTCCTAAAACTGAACCACGATAAAGACGAAATACAGGCATTATGGAAAACTGATAAAACACAGAGAAGACTATGTGTATTGTCATAAATATCTCATTAATATTTTATAACGATTTAATGTATTTTCAAATTTTTATATTGATTTTTCATTTCTTGAAAAATAAAACTACTAAAACAAATATTTTGTATTGGTTTTAAGTTTTTTAATTTTGTCTATCTTTTATCTTTTGTATGTATTTAAAAAAAGGGATTTGATGTATATATTGGGCATTCAAACAGATAACATTTGCTAGATAGGCCGTTTCTCAGCTCAATTGGAATAGTCATAAATACCGCAAGAGAAAAATTCCGAGTGAACTAAATACTTCAAATAACACTTCTCTTTGGAAAAGAGGCTTTAGTAAATAGATCAGCAAGCTGGTATTCTGTCCCCAATCAAATTCTACAGTACAAAGTTCAATTATTGTACCTATGTCTCATCAAACATGCCTCCTTGATAAAAATATATCGAAAAGCAATGATTGATGATGTTTTGTATGAAAAATAATTAGGTACCGGATTAAACAAGATATGGCTATTATGATGTGTAGGGTTACAAAGACTTACACAGGAAAGTTTTTACAATCCCCTAGGCATTATGTAACTTAATGATATTTATTAAGGTTTTAAAAGTTTACTAATAATCGTTGGCATAAGTAGTAACTAAAAATGAATAAGCAAGACACATCAGTGTTGACTATTACGTCTCAAAAACAAGTGGAATTAGGTTACAGAGTATGATAAGGGAATATAAGTAAATAAATAAAATTGAAAAGCTTGCGATCATAAGGTCTAAGCAGAAATTCGAAGAAACGGAAATTGGACAAAGTCCGAAAATACGTTAATTTTGTATTTTTATATTTTATGAAATCAGATAAAAATCTAATGAGTTTAGAAGAGGGTGGTTGTTTAATAAACTAATATACTACTAAAGCTAATTTAGTATCAATCATAATTGCACTACTATGATAACTTTTATCAGATAATGTGTAAAACGTTTTTACCAATCAATTTAACTTATATGAAGTATAAAAAAAAGGATAGAGCCAAATAAAAATCGGCAGGTGAAGTAGATTTAAATTATGAAGTAACAATGGTAAATTTTAAATAAAGATAAAAATAGAACAAATATATATTTATTGATCCGCAGATATAACAACTTAGCCCCCAGAATATTAACACAAAATAACACACACTATACGTTCTATCAGATTTGCTACTCTCCTCAAGATACCTGATTAGCGCTCTTGTATACACAACTATCAGGATGTTACTGTGTTAAAATTAATCTTTCTCGCTAAGCCTGCAACGAAACCTGGATTATGCGAATAGAACACCCTGTCGATCATATCAATATACTGGTTAAGGCAACACGCACAACGCTTATTGTACAGTTTTAGCACGACCTATTACAGGAGGCCTCCTTAAGAGGTCATATATAAATGCACGAAAAATAAAATAACATTAAGAAGAAACGCGATCCAACCAGATAGATCTTACTCCCGGGTATACTAATAACGTAAACTAAGTATATAAAGACAACGGCTGTTACCCAACCGATGGTATCCGTTCTACACTACTTGTGTTTACCCTAGCGGAATACCCAAAATCAAATCATCCCATTACCCGACCAACCTACAGTACCCAGAATATTTATAAACAAACAATACGAAATAACAACTACAGATACAAAACTTGGCCTAAGGTCTTTCTAAAGGCCCTAAGCACATCATAGCCCTACATTCATCAACTAAGAAAGCAACACTCACAAAAGCGCATCTCACAACCTAACATTTCATGCCAAACTCATAAGATAAGATTACAAAGAAGATACAAGTGGCGTATAAGCCTCACACCTACGCATGGTTATTGCCTGAACCAATGAAGGCAGAAGACACAGAGGCAATGAGAAAGTCAAAGCCACACATAGACATATTGAATGTTTAAAGATAAAATATAGGCCTTACTTGATTAAAACAGTGGATTCAAGTATTACAATAAGGTTTTGAGAGGCCCGATAAAACACAACCTATAAAGCTGCCTAAAATGACTAGGGTTCGGCTTCCTAGGGTTACGTACAAAATTATCCCTAAAGTTAGCACACTAAAACTAAAGACAAACAATTTAGATTTAACAGAGATTGTCGATGTGACACTTGCTTTGCAAGCCTGACCCGGTCCGCACACTAGACGATTCTAGATCCTCTTTAAGTCGACGGCCACGACGCTGAAGGGCCGTTGCCTGGTTGGGTGGGTGGGTTTGGTAGAAGAGAGGTCATCGCTGAGCGCCGTCACTGTAAGACTATGATCACATGACAGAGCCATCGTTTTATGCATGTTTGACTCCGTCTCCATCTAGCTATTTGAAAAGTCAATCATGAGATTTGGTGTAGTCTGTAATCTTGTCCTTTATTCTCCATTGAGAGCTCCAAATTCACATGGTGTATTTCCCTCAAAAAGTCATCTAAGTGGCTAAAAACCTAAAAAATATAATGATTAAAACCACAGTTAATACAGGTGCAAAAATTATGGCGATGATTTAGGAGGTTATAATGACGCCCGAAATAGTGTTGGAAATGACACCATCATCAAATACCCCTAACACTTAGGATTTTCTTATTCCTCAAGGCAAATGGGATTTTCTACTAACAATAACAATATGAGGGTGCATTTAACCTCACTCTTTAAAAGTATTGTTACAAGCACAGAGCCTTCTAGACCATCTGTAATTAAAAGCACGAAAAGTATATACTAGCACCTCACATAAGTGTTTGGGATTCTCTCTTTCTCTCTGGTGTATAATAAATTATAACATAATGGGGAAACAGAAAATCAACACTCATTACTCGTATTATAAGCATAGTAAATAGCCATAGGCTTGGTAAAGGATGCAAAAACCTCCACCGCTAGGATGCAAGTCATATTCATTACTGTCAAAGAGGTCTTTTAAAGGGTTGTGAGGTGTAGGTGTAAGATAATATTAACGGAAACGAAAATGGATGGGATACATTTAGGTGGTGACTTTTAGGTGAATTTGGAGTGGAAGGGTTAGCTAATTATTTATAAGAATATACGTTGGTTTGGTTGGCTAAGACCACAAGACTTAGACAAAATAATACAAACTCTACAAAGACTAACTATACGCAATCCTACTTCATTTTATTTTCTTGACTACTATCATAAACATAAACATATAACAATAAGCAAATGTGCAGCCCATACAGTTTTTCACAGTCTTTTTTATAATACATTTTTTCATATAACATTTTTATTTCGTACACTTTTGCCCTGCCATTGTTTAAACATATAATACATCATGAGGGTTTATAGATATACCTCTACACTTGAACTTTTACATACTTGATATTTACAATCTAACTAATGACCCGATTTGAGGTGGATCAAAATAACATGGAGCTTATATTGAGCTCTATTAGGGGTAATAAATTACTTATTTCCCAATTCTTCATAAGATGAATACTACCAAGAATCCCAATCGTCCCAAAACAATATTTACAAGGATAAGGACTTAGCAATCGTGTACTTAAATAATTAACTTGGGTTAAAATAATAATGTACTAAAGCGAGTACATACAAGGTAGGCTAAGGCGATTTGGGTGTAAAGATTGGTTTAAGAGTTGACAATGCTCTTCATTAATAGTCCAGCTTAACCAGAAAATTACAAGAACCATGAAAAAGGATAGGCTTGAAGGGTTGTACTAGGGGTATCCTGCACTAAAAATGAGTGGATGGCAAGGGTGTAAGATAGTTATATAGTCAATTTGACCATAATAACAGTTACAGGTTTAAAACATAGGTTAATCCTGGTACCTCTTATCTAGCAAATCCTAATACTTACTATGCGGTCTCGGGATGCATCACAAAAACAAGTTCTAGAATTTAATATACTACCGGCATCCGTTATGATGAAATAGACACATATGACTGCATTCGAACTTTAACTCGAGAAAGCTAAAGGTACAAATTATCTTGGGTATCAATAATGGATACCCGAATTCCTAAAGATCTAAAGGCGAACCTCACATTTTTGAGGTGGAATTTTGAGGGTTTTTGTGCTAGTCATACACATTCCTATCCATGAGACGCTATTAATACTTGGTTTTTGTCGGTATATGTCATAAACAATTTTAAATTTGGGTCAAAATTACCTTTTTATTCTATGTCTTGATATATTACCCATCATTTTAAGGAACAAAGCAAATGGCAAACGAAGGAATAGTTTCTAAGGCTTGATTCCCCTACACTTAAGTTGAACATTGTCCCTAATGTTCTATAAAAGTACCCGTAAAAGCAAATAAAGGGATAAGAAAACAAGTAAAAGAAACTAGTACTCCCTTGGTGTTGGGATTCTTGATTTGATGAGACAAAAGGAATAAAAGAATGAAACAAAATGATCAAAGTCATCATTATAAAACTCTACAAGCTGGTGGAGAAATATGAAGATTTGGTCAAATATTCTACAGGATAATTAGGAAACATATTAATGTGGTTTAATGTAATTTAAATAGTTTCCTTATCTATTAATTTACTTCCTTTGTAAGTCATGTTCTCTCCCTATATAAAGAGATCATAGACATAGGTTTTAGATATCCATCCATAAAAACATCGACTGATGAGAGTCGAGTAGAAAAAGGTATGTGTGTACACCGTAGTTAGTTATCTAGATAGCAAAGTCGACTGATTAAAGTCGAATAGTACACCATAGTTAGTTGGTGTAGCCCCAAGATATAGTTGGGGTAATATGGAAATCGTTCAATGAAAAACCTTGTTTGATAATATTGCTTTCTTATTATTTCACTGCGTGTTCAATATTATCTATAAAACCTATCCTAGATGGGCTAAACGATTCTCCATATGTGGTATCAGAGCCTCGTGGCTCGTAATCTAGGACTATACAAGGTTCATGTATCGAATTTGTGAAGAAAAGGAGGTATGAATTTTCTACTTTGAAGCGTGTTCAAATTCGTTAATTTTATAAACCCTAATTCTATAAACTCTAATTTGATAAACCTAAATTTGGTTGATCATCTTAAAGGGTTTTAGATTTATTGTTTTGATGCACAATCTGTATTATTAAATCAAGATCAAGAAACCCTAATTACAAGAAGGGTTTTAGATATAAGATTTATTATTTCTGATCTTGTTTCGCATATGCATCTTTTCTGATTTCACTGGTGGGGTTTACAAGGGCAAGATCAAGACAACCTTGATTAGTTAGGGTTGATGTTCCATTATTGTTACTACGTTCTGATCTGCTACTTATAATTCTGATAATGATGTCGTAGAGTACATATATATATATATATATATTCTTGGAAGATACTCATGACAACATATTTGAGTAAACCCTAATGTCTAGAGTTTCAGTGTTATGATAGTCGTGATGATGGGTGATGAATGCAAAGATTTGTGATGAGGTGAATTCCTAGATCTGTTCATCAAAGATTATAAAGGAACAGCAGGTAAACGTTTTGGGCTTTAAGGTTTTTTCATGACACTTTCTTGTTAATTATGGTGTCACTAAAAGCCATAGGAGGAAGGAGGCCAAAAAAAATATTAGTACTGCTGCGTTATTTTTAGTACTGCTCGTCTACATTTGTAATGTCATGGTATTTTCGTTTGTACTGCTGCCTTTTGTATGTTAATACTGCTATAAGGGATCAAGCACATTAACAGCATGGTATCTGATGTGTTTCAACTTTCACACAAGTCTGATCAATAGGGTTTATGGTATTTGTTCGTGGTGGTTTGCAATGATCTGGTGATGATGCCATGATTTTAAAAGAATCATTGATGATGGTATGCATAAGTCACGTGGTAATTCTGTTTGGGCTTCACGTGTTTAAACTGCCAACATGATTTAGTACTGCTTGGAGCAAAAGAAACATGATGGTGTACGTGATGAGTATTAACAGCAGGTGCGTTTTATTTGATGAGTTTTATTCAATAGTTGATTGGTGGTATGCAAATAGTTGGTTACTATTGGGATCACATTGGTAGTTACTACTGTTCGATCATGGTGCTGTTCGAGTATAATGATATTATTACTACTGAGTGACATAATAGAATATTTGTTAAAGCTACTATGGTTCCCCATGATCAATTCCTAAAAGTGGCGAGCAGAAAGAATAATGAAAGAATGGGCCATTTCACATGGGTCTTCAAGCATGCATTGGTGGGCTTTAAGATTAAACACGTATTGGGCATAAAAGAAAAAGGTAGTGATGTCATATTTGTGCTGCCTTCTATATTTTAATGTTGTTCGAGCAACAATGAAAAGGTTAGTACTGTTCGTATTTATATTTGTACTGCCTTTGTCGTCCGAGAAACGAGAGATTGTACTGCTAATGGTGTCCGAGAAAAGCAGTTAATACTGCTAATTGTACTCGATATCGAAGAGTACTTGGTTTTTGGATGGATTTGG
>BQNB010173031.1:0-13402 GCA_026074375.1 Tanacetum coccineum
AGACTACGAACCTACACCAACATCTCTCAAGATTGTGTTCTCAGCAGCTGGAGACGACGTCACAGATTACACGTGACGCCGTACATTTCATACCAAGACGACGTCCCAAGATCTCAAGACAGCTTCAGAATGTACGACCCAGCCCATTATCTAGAATATTCTCTTTCACGACGGCGTCACGATTAAAATGCGACGCCATCGCAGGGATTTTCCTATATATACAAATCTATTTTTAGGGTTTTAAATGTGTAACTTTAGAGTAAAAGAAAGGGACGAACCCTAGTTCATTTAGCAGCTATTAGGGACGATTTTAGGGCCTTAAAACCCTATTGTAATTTCTTCAATTAATGTTTTAATCAAGTAAGACTATCTTAATCATTCAATATGTCTTGTTGTGTGATTCTTATATGTTCTTGCTTTATCTTTAACATGCTTGGCTAAACCTTCTATTGTGTTTATTTATGATTGTAGAAACCGAGGATGTTGTAACACCCCCATTTTTACATATAGCAGCGGAAGCTAATCTGGGGTATTACTTCATGAAAACAACAATCATAATCATAGAAAATAACCCAAAAGAGACGTTTGTTCAAAAAATACGTTATCATTCATTTCAAATCAGAGTTTTACAAAGGCAGGTCCCAAAATCTAGAAACATAAAATGTGAATGATAACAAGTTTTAGCCATCTTCGAGTCCATGCCATAAGTTGCTCATTTACCTGAGATAAACATGCATAAAAAAGGTCAACACAAAGGCGGGTTCGTGTAATTCGTTCATGACTTAGGAAATAATTACATAGATCATCACAAGTGTGACAAAGCAACAACACTAGGAGAAGCAATCTAGGGAGTAATACATGATTAAATAAACACAATCTTTTATTATATTGTTATCACCAGTAGCTTAGATTATTATTTAGTTTAATCGCCAAAACCAAACTAACCTCTCAAATATATGATTTTACCTGATTTCCTATAAACATAAAAATAATCTTCTTTCAACCCTTAGAATTTTGTTAGACCGTGATCAAGCCTTCCCAACCTATTCCCCTAGAGAACGATAACAACCCCCGAGTCTTGCCTATACTACACTACAACGATTAGGTACATTGCCTAGGGAGTTGTAAAACTTCTTGTAGAATTCCCTTACGAAAACCGCAACAAGGTGCACAATGGACATGAAGCAAGCAACTACTGAGGAATGATCATTCTATAGTCAAACATACACGCCAGGTTTCAGATGGTCACGTACTCCCTACTTCCTAGTATTTAATCAACCTTATTTTCATAGCTAGTACCTAAATACAATAACCTTAAGCACACTACACAAACTAACCACTAAGATTGCAAAATAGACTAAAAGATCATAAATAATTAAACCAAAGAAACATAAACCAATTAAACACCAAAAACAAATTAATCTAACACAATAATTGACCTAACACGAACAAATAAAAGAAATATCAAATAAATCATTGATGAATAATATAATTAAATCAAACTTTAATTGTTATAGTAACGTGCACATATCATGCTAATTCATGCTCTCGATCCTCTAGTCGAATGTCATGGAAAACCCTGAAGGGTTTTCTCCTACATCGTATCCTATTGTTGCTCGTGCTCTTTTTGCTTGTCGACCGACTCCCAAAGAACAAAAGGAATACCAGAATGAAGTTTCATCGGTTATTTTTATATATTACTTCAAAGTCCTTCGGTTAGTCATTTTGTCCGCATTAGGCCACTTATCGTTCTCCTAGTTTTACTTCAAGTCCTTGTGGTTTATTATCTCCGATATATATTTATATCAAACTTCATATGATATGACCGTGTTTAGTCCCTAGAGTTAACTTAGCTTGGTGATCGAGGGACTTCTTTACGACATAAGTCGTTCGAGTCGCTTACGCCGTATATAGCTCTGATAAAAAAAACTCTTCGTAATCCTTCATGACTATAGCGTAGATAAAACGGGCTCATTACGCCGTAGTGGTCTTGATATCATGATGGTCAATTGGTCTTCGTAACGTATATGACGTAGAGACCTCGTCCCATCTATGCCATAACGATTATGTATCCAGACTTTCTTAGGATATTGTCCACGTTTTATCTATGGCGTAAAGGAAAGTGTTCCATTACGCCGTAAATACTCCTGGATGCATATTTCTATGTATTTCGTCCAATTTTGGCCATTTTTCGTATCTTTTCGTTCCAATGCCTTGATTAATGTGAATCTACAAATATGAAGGAATTAAGTACCAGATTCATATAAAACAACATAAAAAACGATACAATTAAACAAAGGTAATGATACTAAAAGCTATACATTATTGATGTTATCAAACATATCTTACCACTTGACTCTACTCGCACTTAAGTAGAACTTATTTAAAATAATTCTTAAAAAGATATCTTCTAAGTATAACAACTGGAAGGTATTAATTTTAAAAATTACCTAATCGTGAAACCTTTTACCAAACCGAGACACCTTACGAAAGGAAATGAAATCCACACCATACCCTCACGAATTATGGTGTTCATTTTTGGTAACACGTTCAATTGCTCAGTTCAGGCGAGTATTCTATCATAGGCTTGGCAAAGATACTAATCTTCACCACTAGTCTAGATGAAACTATTCTAAAAGACAAATGGGTTGACACGTAATAAAGGCTAACAGGTGAAACATTCTTAAAAAGCAATCTTCACTAATAACGACACTTGAACAGAGACGACAAATCACAAGTGAATAACGCCAATGTATTGCTATATATTTTTTTACCCAATCGCGCTAAATGCTAAAAGGCTGATGATTTAAGGGTAGGATATAAGACATGGAAAACCATTTAAAAGGGTAAAAATTTAAAAAACACAAAACAAATAGTTTCTTAAGTCCATAATCTTCCCGTCACTAGTCGAATTCAATCCTATATAGAAAAATCTAAGGTCTAAAAAAGTCCAGTGGTCTCAATATCATCATTGATACGAGTTAATGTGGTTTTTTTTTTTTTTTTCTTTTATCAATATGAATGTAAAATGCCACATAATCCCAAAACATATAATAATGGGCATGTAAGACTCATTAACTCGACCTTTCATCATAATGATATAATAATTATTATTTTAGCACATAATTTAATCAAATAATACCTCTTCCCTATCTCTTTTTCCCCTACTTAAGATTAAAAATGACTCATTGTTATAAGTCTAAACCGTTAATTAGGAAGAGAAATAGAAATGACACGGGTTTATAAGTGTTACTCGTTCAAATACATCAAAACGGATATATCGAGACATCGTTAGCTACGCAAGGCGGGAATACTTACCACTACACTACAACATATAAAGTTGATTTATATTTACGATCATCTATAAACTTACTAATAATAATAATTTGCTTGTTTTTTAAAAGCAAAAAAAGAATACAATATAAAGAATAAATGAAGTAACAGTAATGAACATATCCCCCCACTTGAGATCAACCGTCTTCTAAACCTGACTTTCTTTCGATACCCTCTATCATGACCCACGACTTCAACCATTGAAACCAAAATTAACTAACAACTCCCCGACTATGGACTTAAAGAAACTACAAGATAGGCTATGTGTAAGGTGTAACGAAACAAACATGTAATGGTGTGAACAAAATGAAAAGAATAGCTCAACGGTTAACACGGGTATCTTACTCTTAAAATAAGAGTAACAAAAGGGTTTCACATGGGAATTAACTAATCGATGTGAAAAGTCAATATACATATAACATAAATGGGCTATTTGGGTTAATCCTAATATTTTCCTTTAATCCTAGCTACACCGATTACACTAAGTTACCATAGTGCAATGCTCATTTGGTGGTCTCAAAAAAGTATACCAAACCAAGTTCTAAAGTTTGCTACAGCCACCGACACACTCATATTTATGGATTTATGTATAATAGGAAAACGAAAAGGCTTTACCTCACAACATAGTAATTCAAGGTAGGTGTCTTCGTATAAATTAAGTACTTAACAACATGTCAAAATTTTAAAGATGAAACATCTTTCACTAAAAACTAAATAAATTAAGGCAAGTATAATCAAGCATGCGTTTATTTCTACTCCCCTTCCACTTAAGGTATACTTAGTCAATAAAAGTAAAAGAAGGAAAAGAGTTAGAAATGGAACAGAAGGAATCCATTGAGATTTGCTCGGTGTGATAATAATATAGCATGTCCTAGAATATGCCCCATGAAATGCATCATCAAGCAACATCCATACTCATAGCTCATCTAGCATTCGACAACATTCATCCGAATTGAAATGCTTTCTTATAGTTATTTATCTTCTAAGCACCACTCCATGTTGCATCAACCTATATAGCTACAAGAAAAACTATAACACCCGAGGGTTGCATAATTTCAGACAAAAGAAGATAACCCTATAATGTAAACACAAAAAATAAAAATAAAATGCAAGAAAATAAAATCCTAACTCACTTTCGTAGGAATCACGATTTCATTTGATGTATGCAACAAGTCTTTTAACCCCTCAGTATCCCGAGTGGACGAGTTATAGTCTCCTGAGGGTTTTCAAGGAACACACACACAAAGTTTAAAATAATGTATAAAGCTTGAAAATATTTTTGAAAATTCGTTATATAAGTTAAGCAGAGAATTATCATAGGTCAGAGCTTATTACGACGTAATATGGAGGTATCCCTTACGCCGTAAGTGAAAAAAATAGAAAATTGGTTTCAACCCAGTTCCAGTTACGGCATAGCAAGGGGAGTACCCTTACGCCGTAATTAAGTTTGGGGCATTAATTCTCAGGATTTTGAAATTTCAAAGCTTTAAGGAAAATGTATCTAGGCTCTTTCTTAGCTTTTCCAGTTAGCATAACCTATATAAATGAAAATACAAAAAGCCAAAACAAAAGTCCTAAGAATAAAGATACAATCCAAAAATTAAGCAAAACAAAAATAAAATATCATATTATCTCCCGACTAGAACTTTTCTTTATTTAATGAGTCTTTAAGTTAGACTCACGCCATCGTTGCTTCTAATCAACTCAGTGCTCTCACCAATAGACTCCCAACACTGTTATTTATTGTTCATCCTGCACACCTATCATAATCTGGTATCATTAAATGTGTCAAAAATAATTGAATAAGACAAACAAAGGAGGTAGAGCACTTAATAAGCAAATACTTGACTTAAACAATATATCCACATGAATAAAAAAACAAAGGTGATTAATCTCTATATTTCGACTCAAAATGATACTTAACATTATTTTCTAAGTTCAAAGTAATACTCTCATAAAACCAACTATTTTTTGTGTCCAAGAGTTAATTACGTCATAAAGAGCACTACCAACTTACGTTGTAAGTAAGTACGAGGATGATTTTTTTGGTTTAAAAATAAAAATAAGAATGAAACACACACAAATAAACAAGCAAACAAACATGCAAACATAAAAAATATAAATTCAAACACGCACAAGTACTCAAACAAACACAAAATAACATAAACAAAATGCATAAACAAGTAAAATAACTCGCAAAAAGACTTAAACAATGAAAGTTAGATTATGTACTTTGCAAAATCTAGGCCAACCTAGTTGGAGAGGTGACAAAACAATTTTAAGGATAAATCATAATTGACTACGGTGAGAGTTCCCACCAGTCTACACCGATGAGCCATTTTCAGTTTAAACACATAAACGAAAACAAGCTATCACACAATCACATAAAAAAATTCAACTTAACAACCAAAAATCCAAACCGATTCCCTACGACAACGCCAAAAACTCTTCGTAATCCTTCATGACTACGGCGTAAATAAAACGGGAGTGGTCTTGATATCATGATGGTCAACCGGTCTTCATAACATATACGACGTAGAGACTCAACTGGTCTTCATAAGATATACGGTGTAGAGACCTCATCCCATCAACACTGTAACAATTCTTTATCCAGACTTCTTATAATCTTGTCCACATTTTGTCTACGACGTAAAGGAAAGTGTTCCATTACGCCGTAAATACTCCTGGATGCACATTTCCTTGTATTTCGTCCTGTTTTTTCCCGTATCTTCCGTTTCCATCCAATGCCTTGAGTTAATGTGAATCATGCATATATGAAGAATTAAGTACCATATTCATAATAAAACAATATAAAATGAGCAATAGACAAGGGAATATGAAACGTAAAAATATACATTATTTGAGTTATCTAATATCAAATCTCCATACAAAGTGTGCCATAATATCAAATACCCTTATAACTGGAGTATCACAGTTTTGGGTACTTTCTAGTTTTGGGCCAGTTTGACCTTTTAAAGGTTTATGATTGAAATAAAGTTTGACTTTTTTAGTCAAACTGTATTTCATGCATCTTTGGACAAACAAAGTGTGTTTGGAATTCCATACCAAATCTCCATGACATAAACTGCCATATTCAAACACAATATGGTATGTATTTGGAGTATCACTAAAACTATGTTTGGAGTATCAAGAGAAATACATACTATTTGGGCAAGAATCATGCATGTTTGGACAAAATCATGCATGTTTGTTCCATACCATACAAAGACTAAAACTGCAATATCCAAACTGTGTTGGAATATGAATGGACAGTCAAATTGTGCTTTAGGTACTTTGTAGTTTTGGGTCACTTTGACCTTTTAATGGTTTATAACTAAAATTGTGCTTTATAAATTCTATACCATACAATGACTGAAACTGTCATATCAAAACACCCTTGTAACTTAGAGTATCACTGAAAATATGTTTGGTTTATGACTGAAATACAATTTGACTTTTTAAAGTCAAACTGTATTTCATGCCTCTTTGGACAGTCATACAATGTACATGTCAAACTGTGTTTGGAATATACAGATTGTAACAAAGAATCAATATACAACTACATTTAAACCCAAATTATATTCATCCAAAAACCCTGTAACCTGACTAACCCCCATGGGGTTTTTTGTATGTTTTTCTACAATCAAACTAAGTTTTGGAATATACAAGTACATAGTCACAACCCCTAAAATACCAATTATAATCATCAATAGGCGTGTGACTATCATGATATCATACATCTAAGCAAAGCAGAACGACCTCTATATGACACGTTTTAAGAAAATCAATCACTTGAATTAGGAAATAATGAATTATTTAAACATTCAGCAAAAGCATAAAAATAGACAATACGACATCATTTTTAAATAGTACAAGTGATCTTCAAATAACGGGAAAATGACAACTGCATGAGACTATCATATAAGCCAGCTTCGTTCTTAATACCTTGAGAAAACATTGCAAAAGAGTCAACATAAAATTGGTGAGATTTCATAGGTTTTTGGTTTAAGCAAAAAGATGTATGTGGTTTATGAAACACAAGATATCATCCACAATAGCAATATAACAGATACAAATTCATATAAATTGCAATTACTATTGTCTAAGCTCATGACACCGAAGCGTTAACATATACCAACAATGTATGAATTCCCTTGCAGGTGTCTAACCCGGGACACCCATGATCTGACTCAAATGAAACTGTGTTTGCTTGACTAATGTCAGTCCAAGACAAACAGGGACGTCAATCCCGATAGATCTATCCATAACATTCGCGCTTACAAGTAATTAATCGGTTCATGATAAATCGGGCAGATAGCAACTTGGGTTAAATCGGACTTAGACCAATCAGTAATGAGTAATTACACTTTGTATTCACGACGTTTGAAATAAGCAAGTATTTCTTACCGCCCAAAAGGACGATTTAAAACAGTAGAGTATGGGCTATGAAAACTCACCTTGACAGTTAATCGCTAGGAACTGATAATGGATCAATGCACGTCAAATAGTGACTCAGTCAGACACCTAAGTAATTATGACAAAATCTGATTTTACATTCTGAACTTAATGTATGACATGAATTATGCAATGGGTCAAAAAAGGTGTTGTCGTTTATGAGTTAACGTTTTATGTTTTCAAAGTGTTGATTAAACCGTTGGCTCTAGGGACGTCTTTACGTCTACAAATACATATACAATTTTGCGCAGTAACTTATATTTACAAGTTTTATATCTCAGGAAAAATATAGACATCATTTGTTAGTTACTAAGTTTATATATTTATTTACACTGCAGTCGTCAATTAATTCGTATAATTCTCAGTTTTATCTATCACGGTTCATTTGTTTACTTTATGAAGATTTATTTATTTATCGCTAATACCCTTAAGTTTCCATATTGTCGCACGCAGTCCCTTAATCCTTTAAAATAGTGTTTAGTTTTTCACATTTTAATTTCTACGCCTTTCATTCTATTATTTTTCTATGTTTTAAACCCGAATGAACTTTTAATTATTTTTAATGTCCAAGATTTTATATTTACCGTGTTAATTTGCTTATAAATTAATTTCGTTAATATTACTCTAATTCGTCGAAAGTCCGTTATTCATAGTCTTCTAGCTTTCGAGTAATCCTTACCCATTTTGTTTGGGTCTCGACGAGGGACAAATGAAAGACTCGAAAACATGCATGTACACATACTTCTTTATGTCCAAAAATTTACAAGTTAATATCACAAGTATTAATTCAATAATATAACCCCACATGGCTACCCCTTTCCCTTCCTTTTTCTGATTTTTGGTTGACCCAACAGTGGGTTTGACAGCCACTGTTGTGGTGTCATTTTCTTGCACCCAACGCACCCTTAATAGTTTCCATCTAGGTTTTCTTCTTCCCCACATTGTATACGCAAACATGCATAATTAACTTTACATTAACCCGCACGATCTCGACCCATAAGTTTTATCACAATTCATTTAAATTGCTTATCGTTCCAGACACAAAGGACGTTTGGTGCCCTAGAGTAAAGACCCAACAGCGGCTAGCTTGTGGTCCTTTCTCTTCTTAGCCAGCACCCACAACCAACGACAAGGCAATCGGCTTGTGATGGTTGTTGCTATCATTGAGTTGCTTCTCCAGCATCGAACCCTATTTGTCAAGTATAGTGGGGTCTTAAGTAACGAACCACGAGCACGATGGGTTCGCTTTTTACGGAGCCTGTGATGCACCAACAGCGAGTGAAAGTCTCACTGTGGTTCGTCTTGGGTTGACTTGGTAATGCACATACCATTGGTCACAATGTAAGAAACTCTATGACATTTTATGCTTAATTCTAGTGCATACTAATCCTTAGCGAGCCAATCTAGCAAGTCTTATACGTGTTTAAGGTTAAAAATTTTCCTGTTTTATTATTATTATTCACGTAAGTATTCATTTTAAAAGCAGTTACTACATTGTTGTTATTTTATGTATGTCACACCCAAACCCTTGCATGCATACGCCAACATTAACCCCGTATGGATTTATATGTCTGTATAGTCACACTGCGACACAAGCCGAAGTCTCGTTAAACTACATGGCAAATGATATATAAATGTTAAAATACAAGGACACTTTAACCGAGTCCAAGTTGCTCTAAACGACAGAAGCGATGATGGTGATAGGAGCTCGAAACACTCTTGGTTTTCCACCCCCCCCTTTGTAACCCTCGAGTCCACCAACTCCTTTGAAATCCAACGAAAACCCTAAAAACCCAAACCGTATTGCATTACTTCTTGTTTTCAATTTTTGTTTGTGCTTAAAAGAGTTCGAGCATGTTTCCTTATTCTACCATAATGCGTTTCACTAGTTTCCTAAGGCTCTATAATCATTGAATGAACATGATTTACATACACTATTGATGTATGATACTATTTATTATAATAGTTCTTTTCTAATACTGTTAGGGAATAGATGCCTTTGTTGAATTGAAATTTGAAACAAGACAGCATGTGAATGATTTTTTTTGAAAGGTGTAGGACATTGGATGTAAGAAATGTAATGATAGTATTGGTTGCTATTGAATTTTCTATGACTGACTTAGATATGCATTTGTACTTATTTTTGAGTTTTGAGGTGATGAACGTTCAAGGTATATTGTTTAATTTAGTAATAATTTAAATATTGGTCCATTTATAGTTTTAGTTTATTGGAAGTATGAACGGGTTACAAAATAATAAGTCCGTGCCGGCTTTGTATCGCAAAGGCGTGAAAGATATGATTTTTATTGCTACGCGTTTTCTAAAGTACCCCTTTTTGATCCTTAACGAAATGACGATTTATACGCGCTATTATAATTCTCAATAGCGTAAAATATTGCATGTCGCTTGAAGGATAACTTTTTATTGGAAGGAAATGGCAAAAATTGAAATGGCTTGCGATACATACTCTTGCGTAAAATGACAAGGAGTTCTAAATTTTTTCGAGTGTTACACATCCGCCCCAGTTTATGCGATTTCGTCCCGAAGTCAAGACGTTGCGGTGATCGCGTATTTGTGTATAGGTGAGGTATTTTTCCTTGAACTGGTCTTTACGCTTCCCAGTGTACTATCCGGCCTCCTACGTAGCATTTCCACCGACATTTACGATAGGGTATACGGCACCGCTTAAGTTGCTATGACCTCACGGTCCATTATCTCTACTGGTTCCTCAACGAAGTTGAGTTTTGTCCGTCGATTGGATTTCCCTCCAGAGGAGTAACAGCGTGTTCAATCGGATAAACATTTCTTTAATTGCAGAACGTAGAACACATAGTGTACTCTACAGGGGGTGGGGGGAAGTTCTTAAGGTAATTCCAAACAGTAAGCTACTGGACCAATCCTTTCTATGATTCGAAAGGGTCCAATATAACGAGGGTTCAACTTTCCACGTTTCCCAAATCGCATTACGCCCTTCCAGGGCGCAACCTTGAGCATACCTACTCACAACTATCAAATTCAAGGGGCCTACGCCTCTTGTCACCATAGCTCTTTTGTCGATCACGCGCCGCTTGCATGCGATCTCTAATCTTAAAAATCTTCTCCGTAGTCTCGTGGAATGAATCTTTGGTCCGGTGAAGGTTATGCTTCTCCATCTTTAGCCCAATAAATTAGGTAATTGACACTTCCTACCGTAAAGTGCTTCGAACGGTGCAGCTTTAATGCTTGTGTGATAACTATTATTGTACGAAAATTCTACCAAGGGTAGATGTCTATCCCAACCATTCCCGAAGTCAATCACGCAAGCTTTTAGCATATCCTCTAATGTTTGAACGGTTCTCTCACTCTGACAATCGGTCTGAGGATGATAAGTAGTACTTAAGTCCAACTGTGTACCCAATGCCTTATGCAAGGATTGCCACACTCTTGAAGTGAAATGGCTATCACGATCGGAGATAATTGACACCGGTATTCCATGTCTTGCTACTATCTCCTTCATGTATAGCCTCGTCAATTTTTCTGTCGAATCCGTCTCCCTCATTGGCAAAAAGTGTGCAGACTTGGTGAGACAATCAGACAAATGACCCAAAAATCGTATCAAATCCTAGCTGCGTTTTGGGTAGCTGGTGATGAAATCCATTGTTATCTTCTCCCACTTCCATTCTGGTATATCGGGTTAGACCAATAAACCAGAGGGCCTCTGATGTTCAGCATAACCTTAGCACAAAGTCAGCATTTACTGACCATATGTGGCGATTTCAGCCTTTATGTTTAGCCACCAATATAATATTTTCAGATCATGGTACATCTTGTCGGATCCTGGATGGATAGAATACTTTGACTTATGTGACTCGTGCATAATCAAAGATCTTGTGTCACCGTAACACGGTAGCCAACTTCTATTATCCAAACATAATGTTCCATCAGCGCGGGCTTCTAACTTCTTTAGCATGCCACCAATATCTTCTGCTTCAATGTTTTCGACCTTAATTGCTTCTTTCTGAGCCTCAAGGATTTGTGACGGAAGGTCCAAGCCAATGGTCATAACCAAGGCCCTTACTCATAGCGGTTCGATCCTATCCTTTCGACTCAAAGCATCTGCTATGACATTTGCTTTCCCCGGGTGATAACGAATTTAGCAATCGTAATCACTTAGAAGCTCTATCCATCGGCGTTGCCTCATATTGAGTTCTTTTTGGTCTAAGATGTGTTGTAGACTCTTATGATCAGTGAACACCACACATTTTGTGCCATACAAATAGTGTCTCCAGATCTTCAGGGCAAACACTACTGCTCCTAATTCCATATCATGAGTGGTGTAGTTCTTCTAGTGAATCTTTAGTTGTCTGGAAGCGTATGCAATAACTTTCATCCGTTGCATCAGTACCGCACCTAACCCTTTTATGGATGCATCACAGTACACCACAAAATCATCACTACCTTCCGGTAGTGCTAAAATAGGTGCAACACATAGTTTTTGCTTCAATAGTTGGAAAGCTTCTTCATGTTCTTCACCCTAATCGAACTTCTGGTTCTCTGCGTAAGCTCAATCATAGGCTTAGCTATTTTGGAGAATCCTTCGATGAATCTCCTATAGTAGCCTGCAAGACCTAAGAACTGGCGAATCTCCGAAGGAGTGGTTGGAGATGCCTAATTCTTAACCGCTTCAATCTTAGCTGGGTCTACTGGAAGACCACTGCAGAATCAATCACGTGATATGATTATGACTGTTGTACCTTGAAGTAATACCCCAGATTAGCTTCCGCTGCTATATGTCAAAATGGGGGTGTTACAAGAATAGTCTTCAGGTGTTCCTCGTATTCTTTCTCATTGCGGGAGTATATGAGAATATCGTCAATGAACACAATCACAAACTTATCCAAATACGGTTTGCACACACGGTTCATGAGATCCATGAATACCATAGGCGTGTTGGTCAAACCAAAAGGCATGAATCGGAACTCATAGTGTCCGTATCGTGTTCTGAAAGCAGTCTTGGGAATATCTTCTACTCTAACCCTTAACTGATGATAATCTGACCTTAAGTCAATTTTTGAGTAGATGCTGGATCCTTGCAACTGATCGAATAAGTCATCGATTCTTGGTAAGGGGTAACGATTTTTCACTATAAGTTTGTTCAAATCACGATAATCGATACACATTCGAAAATATCCATCTTTCTTTTTGACAAATAAGATTGGTACTCCCCACGGAGAGGAACTTGATCTTATAAAACCTTTGTCAGAAAGTGGTATGTGCTTAATTACACATACCTTTTTCCATTAAAAACGAACTTAAATGACCAAAAACAGACAAAAACTGCCAAATATATGTTTGTTTTGCATTTGTGTTGTGCAGGAAACAGATATTCACAAAAGGACGAAAAACAAAGCCAAAGACGACAAAACTGGGCATGGAATGGAATAGTGTGAAAAGACGAAGCCAAATCGAAGCCAAAAAGTCAGTCAAGTCAAAAAGTCAACAAAAAAGTCAAAGTCAAAGTCAAGTCAGCTCCGAGAAGCCGAAGCAGAAAATATAACTTGAGGGACAAAATTGCCAATTCCTAAAGTTATATTACAAAGAAAAAAACTACAAGGGCTGAATTTGCAATTTACTT
>BQNB010173032.1:0-13402 GCA_026074375.1 Tanacetum coccineum
TGTTTGATATGTTTAGCACGTGTAATCTTAATAGAATCATATAGTTCATTGTAATGCTGCTTAATTTTTGCATTCTCAGCCCTAAAAAGCTCATTTTGTTCTTGGAGAACGGTGACTTTTTTAGTTAATTGAGTGATCTAAAAATCTAAAGCCCTGAAATCAAGAGTACGGTCTGCTTCACTACGGGTTTCCTATAATTAAGAGATTTGCAGTCTCAATTTTTTGATGGCGTTGTCCTTTCCTTGAATGGAAGCTTTCATTTTTTTTATTACAAAGACTAAGTCAAAATCAGGAGCATCCTGTGCGGGTAGAGATGTATTGTTTCCAAAACTTTCTTTAAGGTGTTGATACTTTAACTGTAAATTCAAATGATTGACCTTAAGGTTGGAAAAACATTTTACTAGTTCATTATGATCATCCTTTTGAATCTTATCATTTAATTTAGAAAGCTCTGCTTCAAGTTCCAGACAACATGCTTGACCAACAATGTGGGCATCATGCATTTCAGTGAATCTAGATATAGTAAGCTCAAAATTCGTTGCAATATAAAACACTTCTTTAGACAAGCAATCGGCAATTAAGTTGTCATTTGCAATGAGAAGATTTTTCTGCTCAATCTCATCATACTTCATATTCACAACATTTGGTCA
The DNA here is from genome assembly GCA_026074375.1 of Tanacetum coccineum. Lineage (NCBI taxonomy): Eukaryota > Viridiplantae > Streptophyta > Magnoliopsida > Asterales > Asteraceae > Tanacetum > Tanacetum coccineum. Next base: position 651 of record BQNB010173032.1, read on the forward strand.
ACCTCAACTTCCAACTCTTCAAAAATTTCTTTCATTTCTTTGATTTCTTTAGTTAGAGCCTTTTGAATACCCTCAAAATGTTCTTTAAGTGTTTTGAAAAATGTAATGACTTCGGTGAGATAGCATTCCTTGGTTTGTTCAAAACTCCTTTCCCCTTCAGTGAGCCCCGTTGGTGTAATTCTCTTTTTACAGGTTTTTTCAAATTCTAAAAAAATTGGAATAAGTGCAAAAATGTTAATTTTCACTTAACTTTTTGTTGGAAGCACCCTGGGGACAAGCGTTGCAGGTGTATTAGGAGGGTACACCGTCAACGCTTTGATTGGTCTTGAAGCTGGGGTCTGCTCTTTGAAAAAATTCTGCTTTCATCTTGAGGACATCCTTGGACCAAAATATCTGACTGGGGGTCAGTTGTGTCTATGGTGTAAAGGTCGCCAGAAAGTTCTCTTTCGAGTAATCTAAGGGTCGAATATTAATGTTTTGTTTAGTCCACAGAGGTGTTTTCATTTTGTCATTTATTTTCTTCCTAGTGATTTCAGCTATCTCTTGGGTATCCTCTGAGTTGTGAACTATGGTCGGGACATGATTGGTTTTGATAATTTCATGACCATTATATAGAGCATACTGAACTTGCTTTGCACGGGTGAGACATAAGGGGTTCTTGTAGCCAATAGCTACCTTTTTCTGTTCATTATAATAAGGCTTTAGTTTACACAGCATGTAAACTATTTAAAGAGACTAGTCTTATTTGTATAATTTTTCCTCGACCTTTTCTTTTAAGGCTTTCATGTCAAAAAATTCTTCAAGGTATTTGTTTTCTTTCTGTTTAAAATCCTTTTTCAAAGACGTAACTTTTTCTACCATTGACTTGTTATGGTTGATGGTAGAGTTAAGTTGCATTTTTACCATATGAAGTTTCTTTTTCAAATTTTCTTCCTTTATATTACGGTCAGTGATAACTATTCTTAATTGTTCCTCAATCTTTTGTTCTCTTTTAGTTAATTCAAACTTGGCCTGTCTCTCATACAGTTCAACTTGTTCCTTATATGTTGCAAGTTCAGCGGTCAATGATGCATTAACTACTTTGTTTTGCTCATACGCAAAGACACTTTGGGCAGTCTGTTCATGCATTTTATTAATTATCATCATATAAGCATCATTTGGCATAGAAGATACATTACTTTGTACAACAGACATTGCGTTATACTTTACATACTGATCATTCAGAATCATATTACTATCACTCGCATAATCAATATGTAAGTCAACAACGTAGTTTGGTTGTACATCGTCATTCATCTCGTGTACTTCATGATGTTTGCAAACAACATCCTGATAGTTTTCATGATCTGGTACCTCAGATAGAATGTCCGAATCATATGACGGACTGGCTTCATCATAAACAAGATCTGCGGATGAGAGATTTCCCATGAACATAGTCTTTGTAGTAGGAGCCTCATCAACATCAGAGTCAAATGCATCACAATCGAAACACATTATCCACATTGAGTGCTAAATATTGAACTGGTTGCTCATCTACATCTTCATCAATAGCATTGTCTTGTCCACCTGCAATAAACAGCAACTGCTCTACATCCAAAGCCACCTCGTTCTCCTGAGCTTGCATCAGCAACATCTTGTCTTTGAAGTATTCTGAGTTCTGTAATCGCTTGGGCTAAGTGTAGTTCCTTGCTATGTGACCTATACCATTGCAGTTGTAACACTTAATCTGCCTTGCTTAACCTGGATTTGCATTCCCAACTCTGTTCTGAGCTCCTCTATAACCAGCTGCTCCTATACCCCTTGCATTGTTCCCCTAACCCCTATTCTGTCAACCCTGAACATTCTGAACAAGAACCCTGCCGTCTTGAACTGTGGCTTGGTTCCTTGTATTAGATGAAGTTATGAGTTGATTGTTAGTTTGAGGAAGGTATGTTTTGTATGATTGGGTGAGTAGGGCAAGTGTGTTGGTTAAGTTCTCAATAAAGTTATCCGTTGAAGAGAGTCATGAATCAAGTTGGGTGTTGTCAGAAAAGTGTGATTGAACATGTATGGATGGTGGAGTGGTAGATGATTGTGAGTAGTACTGCTGATGTGAAACATTAGACATTAAGGTGAGATGATCAACATTGTGTTGAGTGAATCGTTCCAACATCATTTTGTTCTCATTGGCATGTGCCTCGTGTTTCTTTAGATAAGCATACAGCTAATCATAGTTGGAGTCCCTCAACCTCTGTTTAGTTTCACTATTGTTACGAATATACCCCATTCAGGCAACATGTTATTAACAAACTTTGAATTCAACTGCATTCTGGGCATGGTCATCTTGATGTTTCGCATGTCATTGATGAGCTTGGTAAACCTGACATAGTAATCGTGAATGGTTTCTCTTTTGTTCTGACGGAAGTGTTCAAAGTCATCGTATAGTTGTGATTCATGATCTTCTTTTGTTAATTTAGAACCTTCTAGGAGCATCTTCACATTATCCTAAATGTCTTTTGCATTAGTGTAATGATTGATAAGAGTGTAGATGTCTTTTGGTAACCCTTAAAGTAGGATATTCGTTGCCCGGATGTCAGTGTTATACATATCCTTATCTTCAGGTGAAAGGTCGGATTAGACTCGAGCTCATTCTGGACCTAGATGTATGGCACCTTCATTCCCTTCAGCAAGTGTTTCTCGAAATGTGCCCATCTGAAAAGGTCCTTCATCAATCGACTTCAGGATGTTTACTCCATTCTCTTTACCCCGACAATACAATCGAATATGTTTTTGCCATGATGCAAAGTCAGTCCTATCAAGCATAGGTTGTCGGGTATCAGAACCGGCACATTGGATATCTTCTAAGAGATTTGCCATCTTAATTGATTGTGAAATGATTTAAGTTAATCGAACAATGATTAATGATTGTATGTTAAAAGTGGTGATGTTTGTTTAAGTGTTTTGTTGTTCAAGTTTGTTACGTTTGTCAAGTTTGAAAAATGGTCCAAATGCTAAACAGTGTACCAAACCGCTGGATTAGTGCTCAAACCGCTACTATCAAACTGCTATGAAGAATTTATACCAAACTGCTACCATGAAGAAAAATGGCCAGAGGTTTGATTCCTAAAAGACCTTGAGAAAAATCTTCAAAAACCTGTAACAAACCGCTACCTATAAACCGCTATGAATGGTAAACCGCTACGAAGTTAAATTGCCAAACCGCTACTAGAAGATTATGGTAAACCGCTATGAAGAAGAAACACCAAACCGCTACCAAGAAATGAAATGGGAAGAGGTTTGTTTCCCAAATCACTATGAGAAATTGTCTTTAAAAACCTGTAAACAGCTACGGATCAAACCGCTACAATTACCAAATCTCTACTAGTAAACCGCTACACTAGAAGACAAATCACTACTGATAAACCTCTGCCTAATAAGACAAACCGCTATCAGAAACGACAAACCGCTAGCACAGTATACGACCTGACAAACCGCTAGAACAGTGTACTTTCCTAACAAACCGCCAGAACAGTAAACCAAACCGCTACGACTAACAACAAGCAGAATATCAAACCGCTACGATGAACTTTGAACTTTTACACCTAAAAATCACCCTTTTGAACGTTTTGACTTGGATTCTTTTGCACAAATGAGTACTAAAAGGCTATAGCAACTACAAAAACATGAATTTTAACACAAGAAATGTGAAAATCAATGATACTTAAGAACAAGAGCTAAAACCTCCTAAAACTTAACTTTTGATCTAAACCAAGCACTAAAACGCACACACAAATGATCTATTCATCCCATGAGCTCTGATACTAATTTTTGGATATTGGAAATCATAACACAATGAGATAACTAGGGTTAGCCAAATCTTTAGAGAGAGAAAGTAGGAGAGAAAACTTTCTAGTGAGAGAAAATGGAACTTGTATAATGAAATGACTAACAACCTCTTCCATGGCATGGAAGAGGCTTATATAGTGTGTTACAAACCTGCCAAAGGGCCTTTTTAGTGAGCTTACACATTGGGTTTAATACCCGGTCCATTACCGAATGTTATACATTAAACGATTAACTACGAGATACAATAAACGGAAAAATACATGGGGTGACCGAGTCTTTTTCTAATATCTAACAATATATAATAATAATAAAGAAGATAATACTAAATATCAAGAACAAAGCAACTAGTCGAAAAGATATATATGCAAAAATATATGCTTACTAAGTGAAATGTTTAGATCCTTAAGTGTGAATTAAATATAAAATTAAATCCTTATCGACGAATCAATATCTTTCAAATAAATTGGCTTCTCACAACGTTGGTTTTTATTGAAAATGTTTTTTATCAATTTACCAACTACTAAATTAATGCCTAATTATTCTTACGGCTTTTACCCGTTCGAATAATCAAAACATTAATCTAAGCAATTCAAAAATCACTAATCAATATTTTCACTTTTATAATCACACTTAATTCACTAAACAATTTATCACTTAACAAGCATAAAAAAAACTACGCACTAAGCATATTAATCAAATAAGCAAATAAAGACATATTAAACTAAATAAATCTACACTAATGAATTGAAAAGAGAAAGGAAATAGACCCGAGTCGAAGAACCACAAATGGATATAAAACCACCCGATCTAATAATCTATCAAAATAAATAAGTTTAGAAGCTTAAAGCTTTAAACTTAAAATATTAAGCTAGTTTACTAGACCCTTAAGCTCAACGCCTCATGAGTTGAACCGGTAACGACAAAACACAATCAAACACAAACTGTTAACCACAATTAATATAAACCCAACGCGGGCTGTTATCACACTTAGGCCCAACAGTAGCTAAACCAAACACCAACTTGGCCCAACAATAGTTAAACCAAACAACAAATTGGCCACGTGATAGGATTAAGTTCTAGCAATTCACAACAGTAAGCCTATGTTTGAATTTTATTCTTAGCACAAGACATGAAACGAGATTAAAAGTACAATTTTAGCAAAAACAAAGCTTTTTCACAAAAGTTATAAGCTAAACATCGCTCTTGAAAGTAAGGTAGACTAAGGCTTATATAATAAGCTGAGTTCCATGACTTATTGCTTCCTTATTGAATTTTTGAATCGAGCTTAAGATCTAGAATAACGACAACCAAATAAGATAGATAATAAGAAAACCAAACCACCTTCGAGACCAAATAAGCTACAAAACTATACTATCCATTTCATATTATGAAAACTTAATCTAAAACTTTATAAAAAAACTATTTGAAAACCTTTTTATAAAACAAATAAGATGAGTTTTAAGCTAATAAGTTCTCAGATCTAAAAGTAACTAGGCTTATAAATAAGCCTAGCTTAGAAGCTCAATGTATTTTTCTTATATCCGAATCGAGCCATAAGTAAAAGAAATAGAAAAGAGAATAAGTAAATGAATAAGTCGAAACTTATTTTGTTCTATAAGCTAAATCTAAACTAAATAAACTATGGAAAGCTTATTCGAGTTTAGAAAACAAGCTTTTAAGCAACGAAAAGAAACTAAAAGAAGTAAAAGAAAAAACAATAAGCCAACAAGAGCTTATTTGTAACAGAAAATAAGCTAAACAAAATTAGCTTATTAAATAAGCCGAAGACTTTAGAAATAAGAAGAAGAAGAAGAAATAAGTTGCACTAATAAGTAAACCAACCTCAAACTATCTTTTATAAATATGCTAAACCAAAATCTTATTACAAAGAGGCTAAATAAGCTAAGAATTCAGCTTTTACAATAAGCTAGAAAAAAGAAGACTAATAAGCTAAAAATATTTCAGAGAATTCTAAACTACTACTAAGCTAATGACTCTAACTTAAGCTGTTGTGTCTTCCTTTATACCAAAAAGTGAAGGGGTATTTTTGTCTTTTTGCCCTCAAGCTAGTACCAATAAATGTGTCCCATCTTATCAAATTGTTGCTTGTAAAAAACGCCACCCAATCATTGGTATAAATTGCCAATCATAACCTTTACCTCGTACTCACTTTTAATTACATAAATTGAATATAGAAAATTAGAGGGACACGTGTTGGCATTTGACAGGCCATGAAGTTGTTATTGGGTGCGAGTGGAGTAGGCTACTCGCTTGCTTGATTTAATTTAGGCGAGTGAAGTCCACTCGCTGCCACTCTTCTTTAATATCAATTTGCATGTTCACGCAGGAGAATAAACATTTTATTTGGGCTTTGTTAATTGTTGGGCCGAGTTTCCTTCTATTATCTTAGGCTGGCATATTGCACCTCCAACCTGCTGGACTGCTGCTTTGACTAGGTGGAGTTGGGCTGGGTTTTAAACTTGATTGGACTAGTGATAATAATGGGTCGGTCTGACCCATATAAATGGTGTTGGGCCGGCCCAATAAGAAATGAATACACGGTTGGGCTCATAATCTCATGCTTTCTAATGGCATGCTCGGGAAATATTAACGACTTCGTCTTGATCTCAAAAAACGCGTAAACATCTTCAAAACTTGACCGAAAGTCTCCGTTTTTGCTTCATTTTCAATCATTTGTTCATGCAAGACATAACAACACAAAACAAACATATTTGCAATATAAATAAGCATATTTTAGTGTTATTAGTCTGTTTATTAGTGTTGTCCGGGCTATAAAGGATGTATGTTTAAGCACATATCAAATTCCCCCACACTAAGCTATTGTTGGTCCCACACGCAATGTTTAAAATACACGCCCGGAAAGAAATAATTTAACCCCCTAACTTAATAACCCCTCACATCAAACAAGAACAGAAAAGGTTCATTAAGAGAGTTTAAAAATCTTTTGTTTTAAAGCGCTCCCATTTTAACCACTTATTCATTAATAGATATAATGTTAAATATAAAATTTTAATCAAATTTATTTAAAAAGCTTTAAGAAAGGGAGTTCATCATCCTTGATTTTTACAATCCCCAAACCAAGCTTAAAATGAAATCACAACTAAATATAAGATTAGATGCTAACACTACTCATAAATGCTAATTGTGTAAATGCATCTATTTTTTGCTCCCTTATTCCTAATTCCTCTACATATTTTATTAAGAAAATATAATGTGAAACGAGATCACTTATTTAAATATATTATGGCCTTATTATTATAAAGGTGACCCGTTTAAACCACAATTAGTTTGAAATCATTTCCTAAAGAGACGATATGTTGAGAATAAGGTCCGCATTAAGGTTCTAATTTCGCATGATTTAGGGGTTATCCTTTTTATTTCATCCGAAACAACTCAACTACAGTCTAGAAATGGATGCTTTATTTAGATAACCTCGGAGTTGAAATTTGGTTTTATTATTATTATTATTGCAACATTATTAGCCTTTGGTCCTTTAAACAACTGCAACATCGGGAGCAAACCGACTAGAAATAGTAGTCTTATTCGACATCGATAATTTCCTTGACCTTTTTGAAGGATGTAACATCGGGAGCTAACTGACCAGAAACATCAAACTTTTATCAATCTCGGATTATTATTATTACTTCCACCCTTTAAACGACTGCAACATCAGGAGCGAACTGACAGGAAACAGTGGCCTTATTTCGGCTTCAGTTTATTACATTATTATCATTATTATTTTTACAGCCAAATTTCAAGTCTTGTGGTCTTTTAACTACCTAGACAACGGGAGCGAGCCGTCAGGAATAGGTAGCCTATTTCCCACAACACTGACAAAACCTCGATGTGTACCTTACTTTCATCAAAAGGAATCTCTATGAAGGGATCAAAACTAAGAATCGCAAACAGTGTTGTAAATATCGCTCGGCGGTCGATCCCCTTTAAGCGATATATCGGTCTTGGCGGCGATATATCGGTTTCTCGGCGGAGACCCTAAATTTAAAGGAATTCTGCAAAATATATATATATTTAATAAGTTTTTTAATATTCTTATTATTTTTAACTATATATCTTATGTATATGTTGTAAAATATACATTATGTGTGGTTTTAATTCAGTTTTGTATACTTTTATTAAATCACGATCAAGAAAATCATAATACCAAAAAAACCCAAAAATGACCGATTTTGACCGATTTTTGACTGATTTTGACCAAAACCGATTTTTTACCGATAAGTGAAAAAACGTATCGGTTGACCACCGATAAGCGATATATCAGTGATATATCGGCCGCTAAGGCCGATATTTACAACACTGATCGCAAAAACCAAATCAACTTTATTTATTAAAAATTATTATTTTTATAGTTTTTAAGCTGATGGGAGCAAAAAGCCACAATTAACCTCTATGAGCTCTAAATAGATCCAACTACTCCACGCTTAGCATCTAACTTATATTCAAATCTATCATTTTTTGTTTTTTGCAAAATTTTAAAGTCTTGCAAACGCTTAGTCTCAAAATCTAAGGGGAAAGCTAGAGTGAAACACTCGGTCAAGTTAAAATCTCCCTAGTCCTAGCCTACGGGCCTTATTTCTATTGTTATATTTTTCTATTTTCTTATCATTTATTTTTTTACATTTTTTAATAATAAAATAAAACAATATATTGGTTAAAATGGGGTTACGTGGGGCGCAAACATGCATAGGTATGATCATTTTGACAGAAATCCCCCTCACACTTAGAACTGAATATTGGCCTCAATGTTCAAAAATGTCAGGTTTTACCCCCACACTTAAGAACGAAAAGGGCAAATGCTTAGAATTCCAAGTATGAAAGGGGAACAATATATATATATATATATATATATATATATATATGTGTGTGTGTGTGTGTGTGTGTGTGTGTGTGTGTGTGTGTGTGTGTGTGTGATTAGAATTAAAAAATTCCCTAGATATAAACATGAAGATGATTGGAGACCGAGTGATTGGATGATTGAAAACAAGTACGATGGTATTCATGATCATAGGGAATCCTACAAGCAAAAACAGAAAACCACGAAACACAACATGGAGAGAAGCACTCCCCCACACTTATTCATTACTAAATCTAAGTTAATATAATATAATTACTACTACTAGGATAAGCATGGGTTGCCACCCATGAAGCGCTTATTTATTAATGAGTCATTAGCTTGACTCGCCTCCGAATTTATTTGTCCTTAGGGGAACAATGGAGATCCGGGACATCCATAGCAGGGATGTCCCCTTCATAGTAGTGTTTGATCCGGTGCCCGTTTACCTTGAAGTTGGGACTGTTAAGTTGAGATAACTCAACGGTGCCATATGGAAATACTTTAGAAACCATAAACAGGCCAGACCAACGGGATTTTAATTTGCCAGAGAAAATCTTTAATCTTGAATTGAAAAGAAGAACACGATCACCGACATGGAATTCTTGGTTTTTTATCTTTGCATCGTGTATCTTCTTCGTCTTTTCTTTATAGATCAAAGAGTTCTCATAGGCTTGACCCCGAAGTTTATTTAATTCATTCATTTGAACATTTCGGTGATTAGCCGTAGTTTTTAAGTCAAAATTAGCCCATTTTAAGGCCCAGTAGGCTTTATGCTCTAGCTCAATGGGCAGATGATAGGCTTTTCCGTACATGAGCTAATAAGGAGTACAACCGATAAGTGTCTTGAAAGCAGTACGGAAAGCCCACAAGGCGTCGTGTAATTTATCGGCCTATTTTGCTCAATGCTCACCTACTGTCCTTTCTAATATCCTTTTTAGACCCTGATTTGAAACCTCCACCTGGCCACTTATCTAAGGGTGATACGAGGTAGAAAGTCGTTGTGTCACACCATACTTTGCTAACACTTTCGAAAACTGATCGTTGCAAAAATGTGCACCTCGGTCACTGATAATGGCCAGTGGAGTTCCAAATATAGAAAATAATTGTTTCAGAAATTTACAAACTACCCGAGCATAATTTATGGGGAGCACATTCGCTTCAACCCATTTAGACACATAGTCGATAGCCACAAGAATATATCGGTTCCCTCGTGAAGACGGGAACGGGCCCATAAAGTCGATGCCCTAGACGTCTAAGATCTCAATATTTTGGATAGGATTTTGAGGTATTTCATCCTTTTGTGAGATTTTTCCTTGACATTGACATGCATCACAGTGTGTGACCATGTCCTAGGCATCGTGATATATGGTGGACCAGTAGAAACCAGAGTCAAAAAATTTCTTGGTGGTGTAGTTCGGGCCATGATGTCCTCGGTGGGACCATGGTGGCAAGCTTGAAGGATATCCATAGCTTCCTACCCGTCCACGCACCGCCTGATAATCTGATCACCACAAATCCTAAAGAGATAGGGGTCATCCCAAAAATAATGTCGAACATACTTAAAGAATTTCTTTTTCTGCTGGGATGACATCCCTTTAACAAGCACATTACCCACTAGGTAGTTTGCAATGTCGGCAAACCATGAGGGTTCATTATCAGGATTAAGAGAAATCATATTTAGGGACTCGTGTGTAAAATTGTCATTCCTTTCCATACCAACGAGATCCCCTTGATGAGGATTTTCTAATATGCTCAAATGATCGGCCGCGAGATTCTCTGCTCCTTTTCTATCACGAATCTCGATATTAAATTCTTAGAGCAGGAGAATCCACCGGAGCATTCTTGGCTTAGCATCTTGCTTAGAAAATTGGTACTTTAAAGCCGAGTGATCCGTATACACTATTGTATTAGATAAAACAAGGTAAGACCAAAATTTCTCGAATGCATACACCACATCTAAAAGCTCTTTTTCAGTAACGATGTAATTAGTTTGAGCATCAAATAAGGTCTTACTCGCATAGTGTATAGGCCTAAAATATTTATCTTTTCTTCATCCTAAAACGGCTCCTACAGCAAAATCACTAGCATCACACATAATTTTAAATGGTAAGTCCCAGTCCGGGGACACAAGAATAGGAGCTTCAGTTAACTTCTTTTTAAGAATTTCAAAAGAAGATTTACACTCAGAAGAGAAGAAGAAATGAGTGTCTTTTTCCATCAAGTGGGTCATCGGCCGAGCTATTTTGGAGAAATCTTAGATAAATCTCCTATAAAAGCCATCGTAACCTAAGAAGCTTGATTGGTGGATTTCTAAACTATATATATATAATATATATAATAAAATATATATAATAAGTATAATCTAAAAACAATCAATGAAACCGAGAAGTAGTATAGAATGTTCCCGGGTCGTTTATCCCAGCGAGGTTGTGCTTGAGAATCGATACAGTCGGAAAATTAGAGTTTGAATGAGATTAATGATTTGGGAGAGTAGAAAGCTAAATTAATCAATAACAAGCAAAAACGATTGAGAAAAACCTAAAAATGAAAGCTAAATAACTTAAATCCTAAAACGGGCACGAAAAACGAGGGTCAAAAACCTAAATTTTGCAAATTAAACCCTAAAACAAATTTAAAAGCTAAAATAGATTCTAAATGACAAATAACGAAGTTTAAAAAAAACTAGACTGAAAACGGAGGTCGTTTGACCCAAAAACGAGTCAAGACAAGAACCGTACCCGAGACCCGTTCTTTAAAAATCAAAAGTTTGCAAAATTAACCCTACGAAAGTTTTTCTATTTTTCCTACGTAAAATATGACTAAAGAAAATTTCCTAAAAAAGAAAAATATTTTTTTGATAATTTTTGTATTTTTTATGAATTTTTAAAACTTTTAACGAAATTAAATTATAAAAAATACTAAACTATTTTTAAAAATTCTGAAAAAATTACTAAAATTACTTTACCCTAAAACCTACCTAAGAAAAATAAGAAACCCAAAATTCAGCTTATGAATAAGCTGAAAATAAGCTCAAACGAGCTTATAGCTAAATGGGCAAAACTCCCTTATATACCAAAGTGCCCAAGGGTCTAACAGAAAAGACCCAAGGGCACAGCGGTAAGAGTGTTTGTTATAAAAGAGGTGTATTGAGGGTGAGACCCGGGTTCGAGTCTTGCTCACCCGGGTTTCCCCTTATCTCCTCTTTTTTTTAGAAAAACTTTTTACACAAACTTAATAAGCACCTTGAGCTTATCACTTTTTATAACTACGACTTTTTGAGAATGCTTATAAATAAGCTGAAAAGAGGGCTTTTTGTTGGCAGAAGGCTTAAATTGAGCTTAAAGTCAAAAATGGCTACTTCTTTATGGCTTTTTGGACTAATAAGCTAACATTTTAACAAATAAGCTTAAAGGGATTATCTAACCTAACCTAAATAAGCACTTATGAATTAAATTCTAACAACTAAATAAGCTGGAAAAGGCTAAATAGACAGAAAGCTTAACTAAGCTTAAGGGCACATGTGGCTTTTTCTTGGTGACTCTTATGAACAAATAAGCAAAGAAAGTGGGAAAATGAGCAAGCACAACTTAACACACAATCATAATGAACTACTAGGAACAAAAATAAGCAAATGAAATAAGCCCAATAAGCCAGAAATTTGCTTAAACACTCAGCAGTACTAACTTAAGAGTTAGTACTGCTAGGTTGTTTAAATTGAGCTAAGGCAAAAATGTGGCTTTTTGATTTGGACTTTAAACACACAATAAGCAAAGAAAGTGAGTAATAAGCAAACACAGGCCACAAATAATCCTAATAAGCAAGTAAGAGCTAAAATCAACCACTAATAAGCCCCTAATAAGCTAGAAAAGAAATTAAGCTATTTACTACACTAACTAAATGAAACAGTCAAGTCCCTAATTTGAGCTTAAATTTAAACTACCTAGAGGCCAAGCTAAGGTCTACAACTAAGGGGACTTATAAAAGAGCTTATTGGCTTTTTAGAAAAGCCAAGAGCTTGAGCTAAGGTCCCCTAATAAGCTAGAACAGTGGGCTT
>BQNB010173034.1:0-13402 GCA_026074375.1 Tanacetum coccineum
AAAATGAAGGTTTAAGAATTTTCAAAAAAAAAAGATAAGTCGTTGTCGTTGGTCATTTCTAAACATAGCAAGTTTTTTTTTATATATGTATATTTAGCGAGCTAAGGATTTTGGTTAGGCGCTAGGGTTCCACTAGTTCGTTTTTGGAAATTTGGAAACGATTGAATTAGGGGATACTATTAACGCCCCGAAACTAAAAAAAAAACTTTCCCAAAATGGAAACTTTCTATAAATAGTAACTTTTCGTAAGAACGTCGTAACATCTTCATAAACTTAACGAGTTCGTAAAAAAAAAACAAAAAAAAACGCATTTTGTTGACTAAACTAAAGCACAAACATATATGGTTGTCTATTTTCTTATTAAACGTTGTGTGCAACGTTCCGTTATTATTATTATTTCTCGTTCTACGGCGCGTCTATTTTTTTTAAGTTGTGGTTAGAGCCGTTCGGTTACACTTTATTCGCATCGTCTGCTTTTGGTGTGATGAGCCATGATTCGTACTCTTACTTCCTAAGTAAGTTGAATACTTACATTCATTAGCCTCGTCCGATATTAATCGTCAAACCTTACAGATATCAGAAACCCGACTCCTCCTCTAAACATTTGAAACCCTTATACAGACATACCCATGCGCCTACACTTTCCCCTTTGGTATTTTCACCATTAAGGGACTTTCTTTATAACGCGTTTATATCAATCATAAAACTTGTAATGATATTTTTCTAAAATACCTATTTTGATGGGTTATATATACTGGTCAAACCTAGCCAAAATTTATGCATATTAAGAAGTGTCGAAAAATCGAATTTTGATGAATAAATTTATCAACGCCATGTCTAAACTGGTCATTAAACCTTAAATCTTTTCTTGGTCACAAAATCGGTTAACACAAATCGAATCCCGGGACGGGATTCCTTTTAAGGGGTAAGTAATGTCACACCCGGCAATTTTCGGAAATTTTAAATTACTATTTTACCATTTGACTTTTGGTTCCGACTTGACTTTTTGACTTTTGACCTTTTACGGTCACAAAAAAAAAAGATTACCGCGTAGCCGGTAAATTTTTGAAACGTATTTAAATAATAAATCATATTTATTCTTATTATCTCTCATTTACAAATTTATTTTTCAAACTTATTTGACTTGAAAACAAGAAGATATATGTATTCCTATGTTGACTTATCAAAAACGACCCACTAAATTACGTTTCCACGACTCGGACTCTAAAGCAATTTGATGTAAAACGACATTTCGGACAACTTTTCAGTTTTACCAGAGACACGAAACCAAACAGAAAATGACTTAAATAGCCTCGCAAAGTTTTGAACACCGCACGAAACGCGTACCGACACAAGAATATTTAAATTTATATATAATTAACACTTTTATTAAATAAAAATATTTAATAAATTATTTAATGTTTTATCTCAAAAACATTTGTTAAAAATGCGAACATTCGAATTAAAGTTTTATTTTTACGGGCAAAGCTTACCCGTGATACCCAAAATAAATAATAAACATTTTAAATATATTTTATAAAAATATTTATAAAATAATAGTCATGTAAATACTCATTTTTATAGGAAAAATCATTTGGAAAACAATGGCGCAACTTTCGTAATTTGAATCATCCGTTATCTAGCTTAAACGAGTCCCGAACAATTAATTAACGAAAATTACACTTTTGGTCCCTATGATAATACTTACAAAATCCACCCTAAACTATTTTACACTTTACACTTTTATTTTAAACTTTCAAGTATATATTCTAAGCAACAAGGGTTTCATCTCATAATAACCCTAGCCTCTCTTCCCTCTCCTCCCTTTCACCTCCGGCGCCGCACCACCCTCTCCGGCCAAAATTTCGGCCAGTCGCAGCCACCACCGCGAGCCCACACCGTCGACACCATCCACCCACTGTAACCAACACCAGAACCACCACCTCACCATCGTCATCCCCACCAAAAACATCATCACCAACTCCGTCCAATAGTCGCCGCACCATCACCACCTTAAGCGGCCTACACCTTCATCTCCACGACATCATCACCAACGTGTCACCTCCACCGCCACATCTCAACATCTCCGAACCACCATTATCTTCATCATAACCACCATCGCGACAACCGACCCGTCATCATCTCTACCAACCGACACCATCATCACATCCGGCACACCACACCGGCCACTGTACACCATCGACACCACCAACATCCAGCCGCCACCCATCACCACCATCACTTCACCCTCATATTTTTCCGAGCTTGGATGGTTACATTTATTGTAAAAACTAATAATAAACTTGGAGTGGTTTGGTTGTTTTAACTTGTTATATTTTTGTTATATTTAGTTTTCTTTTGGTTCCTTTGATTCGGCTAGTAATTACGCCCGTATAAGGGTGTTTATTGCTACGTTTTACAGCCTAAAGGAGTGTTTGTTTACACGTTTAAACAGTCCAGTGGGGGTGTTAGGATTTGTGTTTTACGATTGTAAGGGGGCGTTTGGATCAGGGTTTAACAGCCCATATAGGGCATTTGGTTTCGCATTTAACAACCCATAAGGGTCTGTTTGGTTTTGCGGTTAATGACCCCGTAAGGGTGCGTTTGGATATGAGTTTAACGACATATAAGAGTGCGTTTGGTTGTGTGTTTAACAATCATAAGGGTGTGTTTGGTTTTGCTTATTTTTATTATTATTTGACCTCGTCTAGTTATACAAATTAAAAACACGCGGATATTTGCAACATTTATTGGATTAAGGGGAAAACGTTGAATTTTATAAATATGGGAAACGTCGTATAAACGACTAGGTCATGCCGAAAGTTATAAAAAAATATATACTTTGTATTTTCATTAAAATTCCTATTATTTTAGAAACCCGATAAAAAAGACAAAGTTATATAGTTTTAAGATTATTAAATTGTAAATATTCAATAACCCGGTAAATAAACAGAAACTATACTTTTACAAATGGGACAATTAGTTTAACTAAAACCTGTCGAGGAAACGAAATACTAAATTATAAAATGTTATTTTATAATTCTCGACTAATAAACAGAATAATAACTTTTGTAAAATTTTAAAAACGTCCTTTAGCAAATTCGTAACTTTAAAACGTGTGTTTACTTTGATGCAAGAACTATTTATTAATTAAATTAGTGACTTTTGAAAACGTGTCGAATTATATTGTTACAATTATTTTTCTTATGTTTCTTATATAATACTTGAAAAGTATTATATATTGCGACTTATTCTTTTGGTTGTTTGTCTTTATTATATAATTCACCATATGAATTATATAATTTTTCTTTTTCTCAATGTAATATAAACGGAATATATAATACTTAGCATATACCTTTTCGGTTTATTTTATTTAACCAACCACCAAACTCTTACAACTTGAAATCCAAATCCTTTATCAACGTGTCGCGTTGATGTACTCATCCATCGGAAAACCTTAATTCTTCATCCTAAGCTAGTGGGACTTAGCCGATAAGTTAAGTTGCATCTTCTTGGTCGAGCCGATTCGTTTTCGTTTCTGTTGTGCATATATTTTGGCATATCTGAGCCAATTGATCTGGGCCAACGTCCGAGGTGAGTTCATAGCCCCAACGTTTTACTTGTTTTACATATACTTTACTACTTTTGGGGTGAGAAAACATGCTCGTTTACAAACTGGTTTACGTTACTGAATTTCAAACTCGATTCTCGTGATTACAAACTCGTTACATGATTTATATCACACTCATTTTTTTTACTTATAGATTTAAGTGCTTTAAGCTTTTACGAAAACGTTGATTACTTTTACATTGGACACAAGTGTTTCTGTTAAAATTTCCTAATTATGTGTGCCTAGTTTTGCTACAAACCACTAATTGCCCGAACTATCAATGAACCGATTAGTCACCTTATGACCAATTGGAATTGTTATAAAGTGAGCGCTAATGCGAAAATATATCTATTGGGACTAATTTAACCCTATCTGCTTGGTTCCACTTAACGAAGACCAAACGATATATGACATATCGATGTGCGTATGTGGTGGTCTTAGGTTTGGGACACCAGTTAAGGGCAGGAATACTATGTGGCATGATATGATATGCTCTACTTTATTAGCATCGGTGTCATAAGCTTAGCGCAACAATAGATACTTGCATGTGAAGTTGTATTTGTTATAATAGTCATGTAACACCCTTAAATCTGAGTACGCAGCGGAATGTTGAATATCCGAGGGCGTTACTTTATGGATCAATAACACAAGATCTGAGAACGACTACTAAACGTGTCGTTTGAAAAAGAATACATTCATTAACAAAACACAAGTTTGATACAAAAGTCCCGTGCTTCAAATTGTTTCACAATATAAATAAAGATTTCGGTTTATAACAATTTCCCCAAAACGTAATAAGACCCCAAATCTTAAATGTTGACTCTTCATTATTGACTTCCATATGTATCATCGCACTCGTGCCGATTGCCTAAAAACATGCTAAAACGTCAACATAAATTGGTAATACATAGGTTTAATTAAATCACTTGTAGACCGCAAGATTCCAGTGTATGATTAAGCAACAAATGCAAACATCATAAAAAGTAATTACGTTTTCCTAAGCTCATGACACTGAAGCTCGACATGTATGAATGCAATAAATTGCCAATGAATTGCCTAAGAATGATGTTCTAACCCGAAACATCCCAAATCCGACATGGTATACGTTCGTTGCCGGTGATAGCTAATCACCGAACTGGTGGGAAAAAGGGAGGGGGGGGGGATGACAATCCCAAATAGATCTATCTATAACATTCGCGCTCACAGTCCAGTAATTGGCAGTTCATAATAAAGGGCTCATGTGGATTATTGCATACTATAGTGGCAACACGTAATCATAGTATAAAATGTCACACTGCGTCAATTGAAAACAAAGCATGTTCTCACCCCAAGGATGTAAATCATTTAAATAATTGTAAAACATGGGGCTATGAACTCACCTAAGTGAATAGTCCTCTGAAAATGATAATAGATATCCAAGTAAGCAATGAATCACACCGTCAAATACCTAAGTAAATACGGCCAGTCTTAGTCTACAAGTTTAGGCTAAAGACTCAATGTATAAACTACAATAATTTGCTAGTGTAACTATACATATTACACTTTATGTGGTGGAGACATGTTATAATGATGTATTTGAAATTGTTGATGGCTCTTGGGAAGGTAAACTATCCCATACGCTCTTGTCTACGTATAGCAGTTATAAATAAATATTCGTATTTATTAAATTGTAGGTTTAACTCGTATATTTCTTGAATACAACTCGTCCGATAAGTTAAATGTTTATGAAATCACTTTCGTTCACAAAATACCTTTAAGTTTCTTATAATTACATAACTATCCCTAGGTTTATGAAATATATATACTATTTTCATTTCAAACCCTTAAGTTTCCATAACTTCACTTTTAGTCGTCCAACTTTACACAATTTACATTTTAGGTCCTTACATGTTTTAAACAGTCCCTAGCATTTCAAATGTTACAAAAATAGTCCTTAATTATAAAGTATCTAATTCTTGATAGTTTTAGCCCCTCTAGTTAGTAATTTACACTTTTGGTCCCTTAACTTTACAAAAATCGCTTTTTAAGTCCAATTAAGTTCTAAAAAGTAACATTAGATTTTATTAGGCTCCAATAAGCCATATAAGCTGTCCCAGCTTATTAATAAGCTCGGATGAGCTTATTAGGGCTTATTAGGCTCGTTGGCCCAATAACCTCAATCCGAAAGTTAGTAAAAGGCCCAATAGGGTTTTCTCATTTATTCCAACTTATTTTCTTATCTCAATAAGCACTTGAGATTTCTATTAGGCTATTTTTAAAGTATGGCTTATTCAATAAGCTGTCAAGTTTGTTAATGGGCTTTTTGGGCCCGATATGAGCCCGAATGGCTTTTAAGTGTTTGGGCTTGATTCATTTGGGTCCAATAACATTTTCTAGGTCCAATAAGGTTATTAAAAAGTATAAGCCCATAAACAATCTGTTTAAGCTCGTTATGGCTTATTGGCTTGCGTTTGGACTCGTTAATGGGCTAACAAGCCCATTAAGGGTTCGACTAGGTTCCTAATGGTATTTTAAAGTCCATGTGAGTCCAATAAGCACATTAGACTCCTTAATAAGTTCGTGGAGCTTATTAATAAGCTGAGGTCACCACGATATGGCCTGTTGGGCCTGGTTTTGGGTCGTTCGTGGCCACTTGGACTGATTAGGCCCATTAGAAGTTTAATCCATGCGTTCTTGTTATCCTACGAGTTCAATAAGCCTCCTAATCCAACTAATAAGCTCGTACGAGCTTAAAAATAAGTTACGGTCCACCATTGGGCTGTTGGGCCTAATCCGTGAGCATGCTTGGATTACAAAAGGCCTATAGTGGCCCGATACTCTTCTCGTAAACCGTATGATTCGAAATCGTTTTCCCTAGCTATGTGTCGTGTGTCTAACAGATTCATACATTGCGTTTTTACATGCAAGTGTTCGTTATCCTTTCATACACAT
This sequence comes from Tanacetum coccineum, assembly GCA_026074375.1. Lineage (NCBI taxonomy): Eukaryota > Viridiplantae > Streptophyta > Magnoliopsida > Asterales > Asteraceae > Tanacetum > Tanacetum coccineum. Next base: position 6,542 of record BQNB010173034.1, read on the forward strand.
TCCCAAGCAAGTTTGTCACGTTTACAACTAAAGTTTACGTGTGGTTTCTCTAAAAACGAACGGTTTTCAAAACCTTATTTGCTACTAAATACGTTATACGTTTTCTTTATATTCTTAATCACCGCACAAGTCATTAAATGAATTCATAATGCGCATAACACATCCATTTTTCATTTATCATGCGTGTTCTCAAACTAGTACACTATATATACATATACTTGACCCATAAGCTAGTTAACAAGAAAAGAATACGCATAATATAATTGTTATGGGTTTGTATATGACTTACAAAGGTCCTAGCGTCTTGGTTATGAATTGTGGACGTGTGGTGAGCTAACCCTTAGCTCGTATCTCCCTTGTACACTCTTGTATAAACCCTTAGCTTGTGTCGTGTTCTCAAATGTGACAAATGGGAGTGTATGGTTGCGGTTTAAGGTTCGAAGCAAGAAGGGAGTAAATGTTTGAGTGTTTGCGTTTTGTAAGGGTGTAAATGGTGAGACTAAGTGAGTATTTATAGACAAAATGTCTAGTTAACTCTCCTAGTTACACAACAAACCAAATCGTGCCCTAATCCAAGTGGTTTTGGTGATTTCTAGTTAAGCATACATGGTTTTGGCAAAACTACTCAAGTACCACTCTTAATTACACAACATTTGTACAAGGTTACCTAAGATTTGGAAAATCTTAAAGATTTATGTATATACATGCATGTAGCCACGGTTAACAAGGAAAAAGAGGCTCAAATGGTTATTAACCATTGTGTATTTGCTAGTTAGAGACCAAAAGTACATATCTTAATTAATCTTAGGATGTACAAGTACTTGAAGAGATATTGGTAGGATTTTTAAGGATTTGTGTGTGGTTTTGATGGTTAGCCGTGGGTAGCCAAGAGAAAAGAGCAAGAAAAGTTGTCATCCAATGTGCATTAGGCTAACTAGGAACATTTAAGTACAAACCTTAATTAATCCTAGGTTGTACATGTACTTAGGAGATATTAGGAGATTTTCTAGTTGTTTTGGTCTCATAATTCGGCCCTAGTGAGTATTAACACAAGGTTTGATTTAATTTTTGTATTTAAGGTTTCAAAGTGGGTATTGGTTTGAGTCTAGGTAAATCTAGGTATTTCCGGGGTGTGTCCAAATGTATTTTATTGCGAAACGTAACCCTTTTACGTGACCAATAAAAATAAAATACGCAAAGTACATAATTATCTTCTTAATAATTATTTCTTACTTGGTTGATGTAAACCTTAATTTATTTGATGACCGTTTACATTAAATGGTTATTTCTAGTCTACGCGATTTAGCTCAAAAGTAAAATTAAAAGTAAACGCGTATCGGACCAAAATAAATAGTGACAAATAATAGGAGTCGTAAAATGACCTGAAATTGAGAAATGTTACAGTCTCCACCCGTTAAAAGAGCTTTGTCCTCAAAGCTTAAGACCTTGTAGTGGATGACGAAGCCCGGTTTGTGAAGAGTTGTGGGTATTTTTGTTTGAACGAATCTTCACGTTCCCAGGTGAACTCAGGGCCCCGCCTAGAGTTCCAGCGAACCTTAACCAATGGTATCCGGCTTTGCTTCAATCGTTTGATCTCCCGTTCCATGATTTCAACTCTCGTCTTTAGGTTATTACATTACGTACCGAAAATGCAAACCAACCATGAACACCTAAAACTCAAGCCAATTACATTTTTAGCGTCAAGATAGATCATGTACAGGATCTATTAAACAGCCATAATATGCATTACACACATACATATCATTCTCACTTAATGGAACTCGCCTGATCAAAGGACTAAGTTTGCCATTAACCAACCAGCACTTAGACTCCATGTACTTGTTCGTCTTTTCGAGAATGGCTTTAACTGAATCGTAGTTTCTGATATATTCCTTGAACCGCAGCCCTGAATCTTACATATAAGAAGGAAATAAATAATAAAGGGCAGAAAAGATTAAAGGATTTTACTCACAATAGATAAACACATATTGAACTAATCAGATACTCCCTAAGTAAATATCGCAGCTTACCTGAACTCAGTCACCAGGTTTTACATCATCGACAAACTCTTCATGTATCAGCAAGCTCACTGTATTATGAGGTGTATCCGTTAAGGGATTTCAACAAGCGTATCCGGAACTCTTGCAATTTGCTTATAGGCAAATCTGTTAAAGAATGCCAAAAATGTGTTCAATCGATCAACGCTTTTCAATGTCTATAAACTTCACCATTATAGCTGTGACATAAATTGCATAGTCACAAACTAAACATACATCTGTCAACAATAATAGGATAAGAAAAGCCCCCCACGCACGATACACGAACAACCATTCCTAATTTTCCGAAATAATCGAACTAAATCTAATGATCATTCACTTCAACGACACCATCTTTTCAATATCTACCAAAACAAAAGGATAACTATTTTCAAACCTTCACCACTACTTAAATTGACAAAATTTATCGTTAGACTCTAACTTTTGAATTGTAGTTTTTTACAATTATAAATGAAAATACATTAAGATTAAAGCACCAAAAAAATGCAGCAAAAAATATAAACAAACGAACCTGAAAATTATAAACGTGACAATATAGATGCACAAAAACTATAAAAATTAAAAACTACATGAATTCAGTATTATGTATTCCAAAGCAGCTTTGATTTTGTTATTAGGGATTTTTGTTTTTGGGGATATTCGGTCGGGTATAGATTTTGGGGAAACTGAATGTGTGTGTGATAAAGGTTTACCACCAATTAAATTAATATTTTGATGCTTTAATGGATTTGTGGTTAGTGATCATGGATTTTGGTGAAAACATATATGTAAATATGAAGAGTCCACTCCGATTTACAACATGTCTATATTTAAGGTCCCGAAGACAGTTCTTAACAAGATGGAAAACCTTCGTAGGAATTTTTTCAATGGTATTCAAGAAGGAGATCGAAAGATTACGTGGGTTAAGTGGCATACTGTTCTCGCAGCTAAGAAATTCGGAGGCTTAGGGGTTTCTAGTTTTTTTGCCCTTAATAGAGGTCTTCTTGCGAAGTGGGTTTGGCGCTTCCTTTCACAAGATAACTCTTTATGGTGTCAGCTTATTTCTGCCATTCACGGATCAAGTATTACAGATCTTTCTACCGCGTATCCTTCAACATGGAATTCTATAATCAAAGAGTTTAATTACCTCAAGGTTCAAGGCGTTGATGTTTTATCCCATTGCAAGATTAGGATTGGTAATGGGTTGCCTACTCTCGGTTTTGGAGGGAATCTTGATCGGTGATGCACTTTTATCATGTTTGTTTCCTCGTCTGTTTTGCTTTTGAAACAGTGTGAAAGGTTATATCGGTAGCTTGTAAACTCCATGTCCCTCTTGTTTTCTTCTTTTTCGCGATGTTTAGAGGAGGGGTATGATGAACAGCAGCTTTGAGCATCTTGTGTTTACTCGGATTTTGTTATTTGTCCAACTCGAAGATAGATGGGGTTAGTGATTTGAATGGAGACGGGGGTCTTTCGTGTTTAAAGACGTGAGGAATTGGTTTGATGTGTTCTTTCTTACTAGGGCGGTTGGCCTACGATGGTGGGTTAAAAATATTCCGATGAATGTTAATATTTTGCTTGGAAAATTGCTTTGACTCATTTAACTACTCGAGCGAATCTCGTTACGATGGAAGTGTCGTTAACTGAATCGCAGTCGTTTTTTTGTCCCTTGTGTGGATGCGATTCTTGAGCTAATTCTCACCTTATTCTTTCCAGTTGTTCTTTGGCTAGAGTTGTGTCGAGGGATTATTATGTCGGCTTGGTGGAATTTGGAATGCAAACTTTTTCATCGTAGCAGAATGGCGGTTGGTTCATTTCGGTTCGTCTTGCTTCTAATTTGAAGGTTATTTTGGAGGCAGTTTTTTTTTTTGTGACATGGTGGCAGAGTTTGTGGACATTTCTGTTTTACAGAACCAATTACTTTTCGTGAGTAAAAAGCCTCGTAAAGAGTCCATTTTCGATGATATTGTTTTCGATCTTTTTGTTTGTGTAAGCTAGAGGTTTAGTTCTAAGTTATGATGGGAATGTTGGATTCAACACCCATATTTGATTTCTTTGTAATTGTCTAGCTTCTTGCTAGTGTTTCTAATAAAGTTGCCGTTAAAAAAAAAACTAAGTATAATATCACAAGCAATGTATACATAAACTTTAAAACCTATACCAAAAACCCTAAATCCCTAACCACTAAACCATATACCAAAAACCCTAAAACACTATAGCCATATACCTTATATTCCAAAAACCCCTAAAAACCTCAACACTATGTATAATAGTCACAAGTGATATATATATATAAAACTTCAAAACCTATACCAAATCCATTAAACCCCTAACCACTTAAATACCTATATACAAAAACTAAACCTTATACCAACTAAAACCCTTTTCCTAACCCTTATACCCCTAACCTCTAAACCTAGACCAATACCTTTATAACTAAGATTCACCCGTAGCTTAAACAGTTTTTACCCCTGACATTGTAGTATCATAATGATAAATAATAATAATAAAATCTGCATGTGATAAAGTATTAATGTGACATTTGTATGGATATTTCACATATAATTAATATCACATGTGATAAAGCAATATAATGTGACACTAACTGTGGTTATTTTTGAAATTTTAACATGTAATCAATGTTATCTATCACTTGTGATATTATGCTGTTAGTAGGATTAAAAGGGTTAAAACAGAGTTTTGTGAGAAAATAGTGTTTTAGTTTAATTTCACAAATTATGTTTGATATATGGTTAGAATGGTAAAGATGTTTATTTTTTAATGTCAAACATGATAAATCATTTAATGTTTTACACAAATATTTATGCTCATTTCATGACATCATGTTGAGTGTTCAAACTTACGAATATGTTATTACCTCTGTCCCACTTTTATTGTCCTCATTTGACCTTTTGAAGTCTTTCTTCTTCAACTTTGATCTTTAATATTTTTGTTTCTGTTATATAATACTTTATGAAAATTATATCAATGAAAATATATTTAAAAACCAATCCATTCATATATTTTGCATCAAGTATTATGTAACACAAACAAAAATATTAAAGATCGAAGTTAAAAAAGAAAGACTTCAAAAAGTCAAATGAGGACAATAAAAGTGGGACGGGGGGAGTATATCACATGTGATACTTCAAGCGGGTTTGATTATAAAAAATAAAATTCTTCGTTATTCACCAACTTCTATAAATAAAGTGTTTTGATTTGAAGGTCCAAAAATTATGTGTGATAAATGGTTGGAAAACTAAGAATGTGTACTTTTCAATGCCAATAACGATGAATCAGTTGGAGTTTCACACAAATATCTATACTCGTTTTACGAAAGCATGTGAAGTATTCTAATTTACAGATTAGTGTAATATCACAAGTGATATATCAAACAAAATATTGCATCGAGAAAAAAAATACCAAAAAAAACAAAAAAAAAGTTTGTCAAAATTATATGAAAGTGCCCATCTATGGAAAGATAATTAAATGCTCGTCACGATGGTATAATTTATGTATCTTAACGTTTTACGGTTTTTGCGATATGCAATTTTTAAAAAATAGAGGTGAAATGTGTTTTAATTAAAAACACAAAGGTAGGAAGGGGTGGTGGATTTTTTAAGGTTTAATCTTGTTCATTAGATAAAATTAAATCTTAGATTAATCCCCACTATTAGATCAAACCCAAATAAATGATGAGAATTTGAGGAGAAACTAGTATGCAAATGAATTTTTCTCATGTTTCAATACATACTAGGTCTCATCCCGTCCGATGGACGGTTTTCTTAGTACCAAGAATCTGGTGTTTACTATGGAACTTACCTCAACCCCTCATGCGAATTGTGGTCGCCTATATATACGGTAATAATTATAATAATTTGTTTCAACTGAGGTTGCTTTCCCGTGCAGCTTTTGTACAAATGAAGAATACTGAAGGTAATTGTCATGTGTTATCCTGAAACTAAGGTTGATATCATGAAAAGAATACATATTTTAAACTAAAGAAATGTTTATAAATATACAAAGCTTATAATGGTTTTTTATCGGTAAATCGAGTGACTGAATTGCTAACTAAAAACCCCATCTAATACTTGGTATAGATTATCACAACAGCTATGATTAACCTATGGGTGAACAAACAGATATACATCTAATAACTTTTTAGTTTCGAACGCTTAGGTTCATTCTTATATAACTTAATTGTAAAAAAGTTGATTCATACAATACTTGTTTTGCAAGGGGCTTAGTTTACATGTAGCCCAGTTTCAGTAGCAATGGCAGATCCCACCGATATTCCCATCTTCTAAAGCTGGTGCGTTGTTGTTCCCATCTTCTACCATTGTTGTTGGAGCATCATTTTGAAAATGTTGTATGTTTTTAGCTTTATCTTCTGGTAGAAGTGATAAATGTATGATATCTAATGCACCCTCTAACTGAAAATTTTAACGTTTTGCCTTATTTGTTGCAGCTTGACAGTCTCCAGTAAGCATAACGATTTTGATAACCATTGTTTTGAGTTCTTTGAGTACTTCCTTTGCACCTGTTCGACATGAATCAGATAGATAAATGACTCCATCAAGAGAAGACTCTAGAAATATATGTAGCCAGCTGACTTTCCTTCCATGTTCTCGCAAGAGGGTGAACAACTGTCACAATAACGCAATGACAACAACCAGGATCTCAAAGACTAAATGAACAACACATAAATTAGATTGTATAACGATTACTATTAGGTATTAGCATACGTCAATGGAAATCAGTGATTTATGTGAATGTTGGAAATCAGTGATTCATGTGAATGTTCTTTTTTTGAGTAATCAGATTC
>BQNB010173035.1:0-13402 GCA_026074375.1 Tanacetum coccineum
TATGTCCCTAACTGGAGCCGCGAGTCATTGGCTAAGAAAAAAATCCATCTGGTTCGTTAAAACTTAGGAAGATCCGAAAGTAAAATTTCTAAGCAAGTATTGTCCACCTACTCGAACTGCAAAGAAAATGGATGAGATCAATAACTTTTAGCAAGAACCCGATGAAACCCTTTACCAAGCATGGGAGAGATTTAAAGAACTCTTGATGAAGTGTCTTCAACACTATTTAATGGAGATGCATGAGGTTATCTTGTTTTATAATGGATTGGAAGTTTCGACTAGACAAATTCTTGATTTAAAAGGTTCCATACCAACTAAGACAGTCGCGAATGCAAAAGTAGCCATCCAAGAGATGGCCGAATATTCTCAAAAATGGCATAATGGAACATCTAAGACAAGAAGTACTAAAACTTCTGATGGATTGACAGCCATACAAGCACAGCTCAATAATCTTGGAAGGGAAATCAAGAAAGTAAATGAAAAGGTATATGCTGCTCAAGTAGGATGTGAGCTTTGTAAAGGACCCCACTGCACCAAAGATTGTCCACTTAAAGAAGAAGGTAAAACCCTTGAAGAAGCTTACTATACTCAATTTGGTGTACCTTTCCAACAAGGAGGGCAATATAGGGCAGCAGCTCCGGGATTCTATCAAAGGAATAATGCAAATCCTTCGTATCAAGAACAAAGACAATCGATGAAAGAATCACTGAGTAAGTTTATGAGTGAATCAGAAAAGAGACGTGAAGAAAACTCTAACTTGATCAAGAAAATTCAAGCTTCCACTGACGCTGCCACCAGAAACCAAGGAGCGTCAATCAAAACTTTGGAGATTCAAATCAAGCAAATGAGCAAGGTACTACAGGAAAGAGGATTTGAAAGTTTACCTAGCTCTACTGAAACAAACCCGAGGGATCATGTCAAGTCGATCTTGGCTACTGTTGAAGCTGATATGACATAAATACGCTGTATAAGATCACCCCAATACGCTGTATCAGCCCATCAGAATAGTAAGCTGATGTTCGAGTCAAGACAAGCAACTATTCCATTTCCTAGTCGTTTGAATGATTATTACTGTGATGAGAAGAAGGGATTTTATGGACTTCAATGCTTGGACGCTTACTCTTATAGAGTTATACGTATCGACGATTCCCTACCTCGAAAGGAGAAAGACCCGGGAAGTTTCAGCTTACCCTGCTATATTAATAATGTATGTTATGAAAATGCCCTTGCTGACTTAGGAGCTAGCGTAATTGTCATGCCTTTCTCGACCTACCTTAACTTAGGTTTAGGTGAATTAGCTCACACTAAGTTAACAGTTAAATTAACAAACAGAATAGTGAAACATCCAAAAAGAATAGCTGAGAATGTACTAGTAGGGATTGGTAAGTTTGTTTTCCCCGTAGACTTCATAATACTAGATATGCCCGAGGATGTCAAAGTGTCCTTGATCCTTAGAAGACCATTTTTGTCTACCGCCCACGCTAAGATTGATGTGTTCAAAAGAAAGATTATTTTGAGGGTAAGGGATGCAAAAATTATTTTAAAAGTGTGAAACCTGCTAGTGGTTTGATTAAGAGGGTCTATATGTTAAGTTTGAGAGAGCGTATGGAACTTGATTTAGAAGCTAGGCTAATGGGAGAGACTTTGGTGTTAAAAAGATCATTAGACCATTTATATGGAGATTATATCAAATTAAACAATCTAAATGTGCCATTAGAACTTAGGAGAAATCAAGTTGATGATTTGATGCCCACCATTGAGGAAGGTGAGGTAATTGATAAACTCATGATTGACATAATCAAGACTAGGAATAATGAAAGTTTTAACGAATACCCTAGTTTTTGTGACTTTAACTGGAAGATCCATATTGATTGTGCCTACAACTTAAGATTTTCATGCATGATAGGTTTTGAACACGTAAATGCTAATTTTTTTCCCAATTTTGTCCGTTAATGTGATGTCTAAAAAGTTCTACAATTCTATAATGAAGGACAAAGTTGAATACAAAGGAAAGAACGTAGTTGGAGCTTTTATGAATGTACCTATATTTGTCAGAAAATTATATGTTGTAACTCATTTTGCAGTAGTGGAAAATATGGACGGCTACCGAGATCAAGACATGAGAGAAGTCATTTTTGGAGAACCATTTTGCAAAGCTTCATGCGTGGAAGCAAGAAGGGTTGACGGATTAATCACTATCCACAATGGTAATGATAACGTGACTTACCAAATGGCACGATCACACCCAATGTTTAAACATCTATCCAATGCCCAATGCAACAAGATCAGGCCATTACTAAAGGTGAGTGTGCATGACAAGCTGAATGGAATATCGCATTCGTACTAAAAGCTTAAAAGTTTCTACAAGGGGGTCTTGAACTTAGGACCCGAATATATCTGAGATGTGAAGATAGAAGAATGGCTCACACGCGGTCACATAAGCGTGCATGAGATGGAGTAGTAAGAAAGCTAAAAAAAGTCTAACTTAAAGACTAGCTGAAATAAAAGTGCTTCTCGGGAGACAACCTGGATTGTTTTTATTTATTTTTATCAAGTCTGTCTTCCCAGACATGAATACGGTATATCCGCTCCATACCATACTGCGTGTTGAATGTTTGGACGTTATCAGTCCTTTGTTTTCCTGCATTTAAAACTTTATTGTCAGTTCTATCTATATGGCGTATTCATTATATGATATAGCGTATTCAGCAGAACTGACTTGTATAGATACTTTTTACAGGTTTCTCTATATGGCGTATCCATGTTTTTGGATACGGTGTATTGGTTTCCTGTACAGTTTTGTTTTTATTTTTTTTATTAACTGTAGGATACCCGAGATAGGATTTTGCATGTTTTTCCTATATTTTTGCACAGGACCTCGCTGGAAAGAAATTGACAACGTTGGTGATTTCTTGATCATCTGGAATCCTATGTGTGTTGTATTCATGCTGGTATCCAGACGCATTTACAACACACATTCTTGCTCATAAACTTAACTTGGAGAATCTACCGAGCAAAACATGAGGGGAGTTTCTTGTTCTAATTCTTTTAATTTCCTGTTATTAATGATTTATCTATACAATGAGGACGTTGTATAACTTAAGTGGGGGGATGGGAATTAAAACGTTACTTGTCCTATTTTTCACATTAAAATGCTTAAATTAGGCTTAAATTAAAAAAAATTCATGCATACTTCTTTGAAATTACCAGTTACATAACCTGTACACATAACCCTTATTAGATATTGTGAGGATTCAACCTTATCCATTTCCACATGTTTACCTAAATTCCACAAAAATATGAGTGTGTCGGTGATGTTGTAGACTTTATAACTTGACTTGGTATATCTATTCGAGACCATGGTAATGAGTACTATGGATTTAAATGGAGTAACTTGTTTGAATTGGTAAATTTCTAGGATTACACCTAAAAAGCCTATATATGTTGTTTTATTAACTAACTACACTGGTTAGTTAACCCCCGTATAAACTCTTTGTTTACTATCACTTTAAGAGTAAGATACCCTTAGAAAAACCAGTAGAGCCAATCATTTAGGATAACATCAACTATTTGTTTCGTTACACCTATACACCTTAACCTACCCTGTTAAATTAAGTTCATTTATCAGTTGCTAGTTGCTTAAAGTGTAAAGTGTGTATTTCCTGTGTCATGTGTCATTTTCTATCTCTGGTACGGTTGGGAAGAAATTTGCACATTGCAATGGGAATGTAAAAAGTAGTCAAACTCATGTATTTTTACTACCATCAAAATTATTGGTACGTCCGAAGAACGAAGAATTATGGAAGAAATTATCCGGAGTTATTATGATCATCAAGATGGTGAAATTACACCGAGATTCGTAGTATTGTATTGTTTTAAAAAAATGAAAAAATTAGAAAATTGAACAAAAAAGAGGAGGAAAGTATGAAGATAGTCGGTTCATTAAAACTTAAACCGATGATATTATTTGAAGGATTGATTATTCGTTGATAGATGGTTATAAATCGACGATGTAAAGTTTTGTATAAAGTGGTAGATATCGCCACTTGTCTTTGTAAAAGTATGTATAGTATGGGATGATTAGGAGTTGACCGTTATGGAAACGCCAACTTAGGTTGTTGTTTTTGATCTATGATCAAGATGTATGTGTGAATATTTATGAGTCTTTATCATGGTAACGATCGGGAAAAAGTGTCTAGCAACTTGAACCTTATCTGTTTGGACTTAATCTATTTGTTTCGTAAATTTTATTTAACAACAATTTATTTTCTTTCCTAATCATTAACTATGGGTTTTACTCAAATGAGGATGTGATCGAGTCATGCATGTCTATCCCGTCGTTACGGCCATGTATGCATGATTCAGCTGCCTTGTTGGTTTATTACTTTTGGTGAAAGTTAGAAGATCCACACCCTATATCATTCTCCATCCTAACCCTTGGTTAAACTCGAATGAGGATGTGATCGAACACAGCATGTCTATTCCCGTCTTATGGCCATGTATGATGTATTCATCTGCCTTGTTGGTGTGGTACGTTTGGTGAAAGAGGTAGAAGATCAACCTTAAAGAACATTATTATAAAAACCTATTTTACCTTTATAAACTTGTTACTCCTTAGCTCTAGTGGTGGAGATGTGTATCCTTGCCAAGCCTATGATAGAATACTCGTCATGACTGAGCAATTGAGCAAATTAGTTACATATTACCACATAGATTAGTTGAGTGATTTTAGTGTTTTCATCTTCCTATTTCGTGAGGTATTTTGGTTGTGTAATTGTATAGATAAAATAAATGCGTAAACGAAAAATGCCTTAGGATACATTTTCATAAAAACTTCTAAAGGCTACTAGATGACAATAGGATTCAAGTGGAGTATATTTTGATGACATCAAATAACTTTCACCTTTTATAGCATCAGTATCGTCATATAAATAACCCATTTTTGTATAATTTACTTTACAAGAATTGTTACTTAATCGTTTGTATTTGAGAATTGCAGTAATTATGGAGTACTTGGTTAAGATTAGCTAAAAGGCACGCATTCTGGAGCTTAAACGAAGAAATATGAAGAAATTGATTCTGACATCCAATACGCCGTATTCATCAAGGAAGATACGACGTATCTGTGTCTGCACTTCACTAATGACTATGAAGGAACAAGATTCAATACGCCGTATCCAGAAAAAGTCTATACGCCATATTCAAGATATAGTAATAAAATATTATGGAAGATATCAAACGTAGTTCGTACTCTAAGAAACCCCCGATACGTCGTATTAACTTCAGTCAATACGCCGTATCGACCAAATTCCAGACCTTATAAATAGAAAACCCAAAAATGAGTTTTTAGTGTGTTAAATCATATTTTCGATTCCTTAAACATAAAAGTCAATTTTCAGAAGAGAAGAAGAGAAGAAGAGGTCGAGCATAGTAACTAATTTCATAGGAAACACCTTGTAATCTCCTATACTCTTGTAATCGTTCAATTTTTGGTATCATTCGTTAACTCAGTTAGTTTACCTTGGCTAAATTATTACTCTTGTATTGATTATGATGTTTGAAGGCTAATACCTTCGGGTATTACCCATTATTATGAAGATTTGAATGTTTGGTTTTCTTTATATTAATTGCTTAATTTATTGTTGATTGCTTGTTTATGTTTATTAGTTTATACTTGTTTATGTGTTTTTGTATGCGACCTATCATTCAACTGGATCTAGTGATACGTACCAAGTAATCTAGATGTCGGGATGGCTCTCCGTATAGTACTTTAAACATCTAAACCCAATAGGAAACACATAATAATTACTCTATCTTTTCCTTTAAGTATTGTGAAGCTTATTGGACCCGGCAGGTGACTCCTTGGGATCATACCGAGTACGTTTCTTTAAATTAAGTGGTAAAAGACATGGCCATGGACTACTAGTTGTGTATGTAATTACCTTTAAGCGTAAGTGGGTAAAAGTACACTGATAGCTAAGGTATTTACTAACAAGATCACCATGCTTTAACCCCCTAAGATAGAATTCATAAAACACCAATAAGGATAATTTACCGTTAATTGTGACAAGAATCTTTCGTATCTAGTCTTTGGAGAAGTAAGCTCCCTAAGTCTAAGAATATATCCCGCCTTGAAGTAAGTAATCATTGCACTCAATAAAAAATTAACGTTTAATTGGATTAATCATGGCTAATACAGTTTTCTTATATTTGGCTAGACCGCTCTTTTATCTTCTGTTAATTTACTTGTGTGTGTTATTGTGTCTTAAGTTGATTTTAGTCACCACAAAACTCGTGCCAGTATCTTAGGCTGAAAACCCCCTCTTATCCGTTAGAATTAGGATTAACATAGGTTTAGCATAGGTTTAACATAGAATAGAATTAACTTAATCTAGATAACCAAAATATTAATAAATTGAAAGATTGTTTCTCACTCTTAGTGATCGACACCCTACTTACCACGAAACTCCCATCTGACCGGGTACACTATCCGTTAAAGTGTTGTTTTTGGTAAAGTCGGCAAAATATAAATATAAAGTCGGCAAAATATAATTTATCGATATGATGATGACTTACAGCAGGTTCAGTTAAGGAATCTAATTTAGAGGTTAGGGCATCATTGTAAACAATGGCTAGAAATTCTGTTTCAAAATCCTTGAAGTAGTCAAAATCATCAGAATAACTTACCGTAGGCTTGGGTGATGGAAATAAAGGCATATCGACTTCATCATTGTCATTTTCCGAATTCGTTTTCAAATTATCGACAGAAATTATTTTATAAGAAAATGAATTATTGTCAAATATTATCATATAATCTTCATCGTCGAATTCGTCAAACGATATTCTAAAGTCAATTTTGTTTTCGTTAAGAGGACTTACTGTAGGTTAACATGAGAGTGTTGCATCAGACGTTAATGTATCATCAAAGACTATAGCTGGGAATTCGGTTTCAAAGTTTGTGAAGCAATCGTCCTTATCTTTACAATATTTCACCTTAGCGTATGTGGCAGTTTTCCAATTAAATGTTCGACCATGCCTTTGAGCTTTTTCTTCTTCAAGTATGATGTATTCTTCCATAGTGATGTTTGGATCATCCATGATAAACCTAAGCTGGAAATCACAGACAAGGAACTGAACTACATAGAAGAGTACTTTTAAAAACAATTAAATAATACAGAAATTTAAAATTAAATACAAACAGAATTAAATTATGCTAATTAAATTATTCTAAGTTGAGGGTTAAAAATACTAATAAGAATAAAGATTAAAACTTTTTTACTCCCCGACAACGGCTCCAAAAACTTGATGTGTTGTCGTGTAGATTATATTTATTTATTACCAAGTTTTAAATTTATATTTAGCCGACTTATCCTAAAACAACACTTTAACAGGCGGTGTACCCGGTCAAGATGGAGTTTCGTGGTAAGTAGAATGTCGAACACTAAGAGCGAGAAAGTTAACCTTATATTCTATCAGTATTTATTCTAAATAGTTAGTCTAGTTAATTCTAATTAATGTTAAACCTATGCTAAACCTAGTTCTAGGTTTACAGCCTGAGAGACTGGCACAGGTTTGGTGGTGACTTAAATTAATTCAATACACAATAATCACGCAAGAAGAAAATCAGAAGATAAAAGAGCGGTCAAGCCAAATGATAGAAAACTGTATTAGCCAAATTAAATTCGATTAAATGTTGGTTTGTTTGTTTAGTGCAATGACTGCTTATCTCGAGGTGGCATATCATTCTTAAGACTTAGGCGAGACTTCTTCCTAAGACCTAGACACATTGAATCCTGTCACAATTAACGCATCCGCATAAAGCATCCTTTAGTTTAATTATAATCTATCTTAGGGATTAAAGCAATGGTGATCTTGTTAAACCCTAGCCCATCGGGACATTACCCACTTACTGCTTGACGGTATTTTATATACTGGTAGTCCACTGTTCAAGTCTTTACCAATTGATTAAGAACGTACCCGTTGGGTCGAAGGGTCACCTGCCAGTCCAACTAAGCTCACTAATCTAAAGGCAAAGATAGGACATTATTTGTGATCCTATTGGTCCAGATATATAGAATACGATATGGAGAGCTATCCCAGTATCTAGATCACTTAGTCACTCTCACTAGACCTAGTTGAATGATAGGTCACATATTTAAGCACATAGACAAGTATGAGATGATAAACATAATTAAACAATCAACGATAAATTAAGCAATCGAGATTAAACAAACCAAACATTAAATCTTTATTAAAGTGGCTAATACCCGAGGGTATTAGCCCATAACCATTCTAATAATACAAGTATAATTAGACAACCAAGGTAAACTAACCGAGTTAACGAACGATACCAAAAAATGAATGATTACAAGAGTATAGGAATTACACAGTGTCTTCTATGAAATTAGTATCGATGGTTGACCTTGGCTGCTCTTTGTCTCTTCAGAAAATCGACTTTTATTTTTATGGTATAGAGAATATGATTAAGCACACTAAAACTCTTTTTTGAGTCTTCTATTTATATGCTTTAGAAATGAGCTGATATGCCGTATTTAGTGAGGTCAATACGGCGTACTGGGGTGAATTCCTTAGAGTGCGCGCTACGTTCGCAATCAATCAGTAATAACTATCGTCAATCACATTTACTGCAGGATCTTTGATTGTTGACCAGCTGTATACGGCGTATGTAATCAGCAGGATACGCCGTATTGGGCATTGAACGTACGCATTTTCTTGTGAAGTCTAGGCGCTGATACGTCGTATCTTCTTTGCTGGATACGTCGTATGTAGTCAGAAATAAGTAATCTTCAAATATCATTATTCAAGCTCCAAAATGTGTGCCTTTTAGCTTGTCTTCACAATGTACTCCATAATTACTGCAATTAACAAGTTTAAGTAATTAAGTAATGATTCTTGCAATAATTATATGAAAGTGGGTAATTTTCTTGGGATAAATGATGCTATAAAAGTAACGTTATTTGATGTCATCAATTTATGCCTAGTCTCCTCTACATTCTTCCCTTTTTCCCTTCTTCTCAACTCATAATCATCCTCTGCTGACTCTTCCACCTCTTAAATAGTGTTTACTAGTTGTACTTTAGTAGTTATCTCCACCTTTAGACTTTCCTTATTACTCATGGGCTCTAACCTAGTGTCAGGATCATTTTGATTATCATTTTGCCTAAAGGTAGAACTATCAGCCGCATCAGCTTTTTCTACATTCTCTGTTCCTTCTACTAGTTTCTCAATCTCCTCAGCGATCAAGTGCTCCTCAACATTTTGTACATTTTGCTTTGCTTCAAGTTCATCATGTCTTTTCTGCTTAGCAAGGCTTAGTTGAATTGTATCTTGTAAGATTATGTCGTCAGCCTCAGCAGTAGTTGGGATTGGTGTTGATGGAGTAAGTCGAGTTGATCGTCTTAGAGGAATACGAAGTCTAATAACAACAGACTTTCGTGGAGCACTTGATTCTCCTTCATCCATATCAGGATTAGGTGACCTAGGGGCACTAGTTATCATATGCGTTCCCTAGGTAGACTCAATCGGCTATGACTAGGTCATAGGAACATCTACCCCAAACACTGTAGTATACATCTGATAATGCTCCGTGAGCTTCATCTCATCAGTTATCATTCAACCTGGAATCTTCATTCCAACTCCTGCCTTATTCTTCCCTGAATTGAATATGCTTTTGACCATCTCATCATGCTCCAGATTGTGATACTTGTCTCGAACTCGTCTTGAGATCTCAGGGAATGCAGTCATGTAGTGACTTACTATAATCTTTATGATTCTAGGATAAGGAATTAGTGTGGATGGATGTTCAAGTGAGTAGTGTAGTCCTTCCCACAACAAGTCAGCATAATCAACATGCTCATTGTCGACGAAGCAATACAGCATCTGCATGATCTGCAAATGCTGATGATCAAAACTAGTGACTCGTGTTGTAAGACATCGTGAAAACATCTTAGAAAGTGTATGCCATGGTTGTACAAGACTAGCTGTCTTAAAGTTGGATGGAGATCTTAATTACAGTTTAAAACCAAGATTGTTTATATAGAATGGAACCATCTCTGAAAACTTTAGAGCAGCAACAAAGCATTCATGATTGTTGTATGTGGCTTAAGGCAGTTGAAAGATCATTCTAAAATCATCAAGAGTCATCGTGAGCTCTTTTCTGTCAAGCACAAACTTGAGCCTATACTTTGATCCATCGTCCTTTTGAATATGACAGAATGTCAAGATCAATCTTTTTGTTGGCATCTATAAGAGCATAGCGTTTGTTGGGTGCACACAACTCGTCTTAGTGAACATCCGCTTGTCTTTATGGTTGTGCCATGGTGAATTTTGAATGATTTATGACATGATATTAGATAACAAACAATTTATGTGACATTTTTGTCTCTTTCCACTCTGTCTGTTTTATATGTTCTGTCAATTCTTTTTGAACATATTTTTGATCAGTTTGTTTCTCATGTGCTTATTCTTTCTTTTTCTAGCACATGCCATACGATTTATTCGCATTTTTCTTTTAATTTTTCTTTTTGTGTATTCTGGCATTTCTTTTTCGAACACACTTTAGATTTGCTTTTTCACGTATGCTTTTTGTCTCTCTTTCTGTTTTAGAATATCCCCACCAGAAATTCTTTGTGAACTGGTACTCTTTCAAGAATGATGAAGATACTCACTGATTTTGAAAAAGACACAAATTGAGAAATTTAAGAGATATTATTCAAATTCTTAAAAACTTTTTGTGAAAGAGTACCATTTTTGACACAATACAGAAATTTTGAGAACTTTTTTTAAAAATCTTTTGTGCAAAATCATTTGTATTTGAGAACACAGAATCATTCAAACTCAATTCAACAATTGAATGGTCACTAAGTCACTCACTCCTCATTCTGTTCATTGCAAAAAACGTTCAAAACCAGACATGACTTAGACCACTTAAACAATTGAAAATAGAATTATCAGAGTCAAGTTATTTTGAAATTCTTCAATTTTTTCCCTTTTGTAATATTATACCATGTAAACAAACACATCTAATTTAACAACTGAATGGTCACTAAGTCACTCACTCCTCATTCTGTTCAATGCAGAAAATGGTCATAACCGGACATGACTTAGACCACTTAAACAATTGAGAATAGACATATTTGACACAAGATATAAAATTCATCAAAACTTGATTAATTTTTTGTTCAATTTTAAGGTACTTTTTCACAAACGTTTGAACTTCAAGTCACATGAGAGACAGATCTGATTATTCACAGACAAACAAGCTTTAGACAACACATTTAGATATATATCATCAACATACACAAAATCTAGTAAGCCCCCTAAAAAATTTATGCATTTTCCAACTAATTCGACACTTTCAAAATTGAAGTTTGACTTTTCTGAATTTTGACTCTTCTGAATTTGACTCCTTCGAATATGACTTTTTCAATTTTGACTTGTTGAAAATGAATTACTTGGCCAAATTTTCATTAAATTCGACCTTTTTAATCCTTTTAAGCTATAATGAGTCCATGATGATCAAAATTAGTCAAAAAATCAAGTTTATACCAATTTCGACAAACTTTGAATACTTCTGAATTTTGACCAGGTATTGAATTTGTAATTTTTGGAGTTTAAACAACATTAAGTACAATTAATCATACACAAACAATATCAATAGCATCTATATGTCTTAATCTATCATTAATTTTTAAAAACCCTAATTTCAAAAACCCTAAGTTTTATCGAATTTAAATTCGATCTCAAAAACAGCGTCAATATTCTTTTCCAAACAATGTAATACGAATATATACTTACTCTTGAGAAGAGAAAAAGGTTGTGAACGTTGTAATGAACTTTTCTATTTATACCATCCGAATTTGAACGTTTGGAAATTGACACTTTCAGTCTTTGTAGTTTTTCCTTCTGAAATTTTGTTTAAAAAATGACAGATTTGGCCCTTGTGGTTGTAGATACCGAATTTTATTAACAAATTTTCCAAAACTCCCCCTCGGAGTATGATCCCTTTGCACAGTTAGTCTGATAATGAATTTTTTCCATTTTTCAAAGTCCAGATATTCACAAAAAATGAAACCCCCCCCCCTCGAAAATATACCATTTTATTTAAAAGTTATCAAATATTAGAGAGTTCATTGTTTTTATTGGATTTTAAAAGTGATGTGAATTTTTCAATTAAAATGCATGTGATGTACGTGAATGGGATTTACAAAAAATACATTTGTGTATCAAAATAACTCCCCCTCAAATCATGATCCCGTATAGACATTGAAAACAATTATAATGAAAATATCAAATCATGCATCTGAATGTATTGAAAAGAAATGTGGTTTTCATTAAATTATGTTTTTGTCCTTTTACATTTTTTATTTTTTATTTGATTTTTGTTTTAAAAAAACATCAAGGAAGTCTTTTTGGGTTTTTATATTTTTCAATTTTTTATTTTGTTTTTGAAAAATTTATTTACAAAATTGATGTATGAGCTTTTTCAAAAAGATAACTTTTCCAGACTTTCCAACTGAGTTGGAGTCATACATCTCATACTAATGCGATGAACTAAGTACTCAAATCATTCTTTAGGAAGAGCTTTGGTAAATAGATCCGCAAGTTGGTATCCAGTTCCGACAAAGTATAATTTCGTTGTTCCCTTTTCAACGTGTTCTTTAATAAAATGATATCGGATGTCTATGTGTTTTATATGCGAATGCTGAACCGGATTGCATGAGATAGCGATAGCGCTCTTTGAATCGCAATACATTGGTATTCTGTTGTACTTGTATCCATAGTCCAGTAATTGTGTTCTCATCCATATAAATTATGCACAACACGCAAACAATGATACATACTCAGCTTGAGCTGTTGACATCGTAGTACAATCTTGCTTTTTAAAACTCTAGCTCACGAGCTTTTCACCTAAAAATTGTAAGCCTCTTGATGTGCTTTTTTGTAATCGTCTTTACATCCTACATGGTCTGTCACTGAATGTGCAATTAGTTCAAATCCAGAATCATTCAAATACCATAGGCCCATGTTATAGGACTATCTTAGGTATCAAAAGATCTGCTTAACCTCTTTGAGGTGTTTGACTAAAGGACGTGCTTGATAACGAGCACAAACAAAGGTGGCAAAAGCAATATCTAGTCGACTGGCTGTTAGATACATGAGCCCGCCAATCATTCGACGTTAAGTCGTTTGATCAGTAAGAGTACCTTGTAAATCAGCATCCAGTCTCTCAGTGGCCATAGGTGTGCTCATGGAGACACATTCATCAATACCATGTTTCTTTAAAAGCTCAATTGCGTATTGTAACTGACTAATGAATATGCCACGGGGTGATTGATGAACTTGAAGTCCAAGAAAGAACTTTAGTTCACCCATCATAGAC
>BQNB010173037.1:2685-13402 GCA_026074375.1 Tanacetum coccineum
ATCCAAAAGTGCAGAATTTTAGCGTGTCTTTACCAACTTAAAAACCATACTTGCTGACCTTTATAAATCCTTATATTATAAAAGACTGAGTTTTTATGTATTCAATATGGTGTCTTAATGATGTAACATTTACAATTCGACATAAAGATTTGTCTCTCTATTTGCCCTCTCATTCACCCCCAAAATATCAACAGTCGAATCAATAAAAGCACTCACATTAACCATCCATGTAAAGATGAAGATGAAGAGCTTATGGAGTTACAGCATTGATGTTGCCCCTAATTATATAACACATGCCTTCCAAATTGCCAAACACCAAATCAAATCACCCCACCACCAGGATCGAAGCTGCGGCAACATAAGATTCTTAGCAGGTATGTATTATTTTCAATAATAGTTAAAATTCTATAATAATATTAATAACCTTTGATCTGTGTAGCTGCTGCTTCCGGGTAAGTTTGATTGTATCTAATTATTGTTTGTTTTTTTGTTGATTTTTTCTTATAAATGATTTATGCCGTTTGGTGTTATGGGGTTTATTTATATTACTTCAACATTCAGCTGCCTCTTATGATAGTAATGTGTGGCCTCATAATTTGGGTAATGTTAGAGGGGGTGTTGTATTGGATTTTTTTCCTGATGGGTGTTCTTTAGTTCCAGTATTTTGAGGCCGAGTAAGCTATAACAAACTGATTATATAATCATAAGCAGTTTGGTTGTCGAAACTGATTATATAATCATAAGCAATGTGGTATGAGTATATGTTAATTAGTATGTTAACGGAATTACGAGCGGGAAAAAAAGAAACTGATTTTGATGATAACATAAATTACAGATGTGATCTTATGGGAGCTTTGTTTAATGCAACAACCATGGAGTGGAATGAATACCATGCAAGTTGTTGGTGTAGTCGGGTTCCAACATCGCCGGCTTGAAATTCCAAAAGATTAGACCCTGTTATATCAGATAGTGTTTCCAAATGTTGGCAGACGTGAGTCTTCTGTTTCTCAGATGAATATTTTGTTTCCTTTAAATCATTTTTTAAAATATATTTGTTTCTCTTATTATTGGATATGGTATGGGCAAAACTTGTTGTGTTATATAGTCTCGGCATTAGTTATGTAACCAATTTGATAATTTACTTCTACGTTTTGTTTTTGCTATTACAGTCGATAATGACTCATGAATAAAAGAAGGGAAACAGTAGAGTACTTACAACTCACACTTATGCCGTGTGGATTAGCTTAATTTTTCAAACGAGGAACCAACAACTTCAATAATCATCAATAGCTTTTCTAAAGGCACCTCTCTCCTTTAAGAAGTCGTTAGTGGTAACTTTGCTAACCGTCGCCAAAACTCGAGTGTAGACTTCTCCTCAGAATGCTTTTTATGCATATACCACAAAGACCAAGTGCGGACTGAATTGGTCAGCTCCACTTATGAAAATGTTACTTTTTGCTGCTATGCGACACAATTCATATTTGTGTTAGCTTATTTGACTTTAGTCACATTAATGTTCTCATATAACACAAAATGTTTGTATTGATCTGTTTGTGGGTTCTTTGTATTTCTCTGACCTTGCAGCAACAAGATATTTGAGCCAAATGAATTTAGAGATCATTTGGAGAATAGCTCATGAGTTCTTCAAGATACGCAGTGTGCCTATTGTGCTTATATCAACAATGTAGGTAATTCCGTTTAATATTAGAAATCACAAACCAGTACCTATAAATGTAGTTTAAGAATGCGTATATGCTTAAATTTAGAGTATTGATTGGCTGCCGAGTGTGTAAGATTAGCATTAAAACAGAGCCAGAGCAATTGATAGCAAAATAGCACTGCTAGATCGCGTAACAAGAAATAAAAGTGTAAAGGTAGTAAAGGCGAGTGCCGTCTGCTTCAGCACTAAGCCTGGAAAGAGTCGGTTGCTTTACAGCTTTCTAAGGCTCTTAGAATTGGACCTTTTAAATAGCCCTTGGCTCTTAGAATTAGAGTACAATAAGGAGTCGTGATAGAAAATGAAGTGTATCTGCTGCATTTAGGATGTTATGACATGTATTTGCTGCATATGTGGACGAGAACGCTAATTTAAATAATGGAAAGATCTCAGTCAAGTGACATGTACATAAAAGACATATCTATATGTCTATGATAAATACTAAGTAAAATTCAAGAAAGGGCCATTCCCTAAAATTGGAACGATTTTCACTGTTTGGTACTATAAACCTAACTGCGAATCCATGTATACTAAACACGGAATGAACTTAAGGAATGTGCTAGAGAATTAATTCTCTGTTTGCTTATGTGATGTACAATATCAATACAATATGAACTTGCGAATCTATTTTAGTTTTGAGGGATTATAAACAGTGTGATCCGTGAACGATTTTCATATCAGTGAATAAACATATTCACTGTTTAGAACAGAGAATTAACATATATGATCCGTGAACGATTTTCACTATTTGGATCATATATATAGATGCTGATATGAAGACCATATATCTCAAACAGGGCAAAAACTATGTTGTCTAGATGGAGCAAAATGTTTGCAAGAAGCCACGCTATGAGAAAGTCTAATGCCATTCTATGATTTTATAAATTGCAGGTAATAGATGATGCAGGACATGATAAAGCAACTGTCTTTAAAGTCAAAGGATTGGAAGCGGTTGACAAAGTGATAGGGCAGCTTGCAAAGCTTCTTTGGGAGGCAGCGTCAACAGGTCAATTCTAGTTTTCCCTTTGTATCACTGGAGACCACTCTACTCCAGTTGAATACGGAGAATACGGCTTTGAGCCTGTCCCCTTTACATTATTTCGGATGAAAGACTACATGGGTGCAGTTGGTGCTAGATCTATGGTTTTACAAACTTCACTTCACACCTTTCCTCTTCCAGTCATCAAAGCCGGTGAAGACTTATCCGTCAATATGGTAGCAAAAGACAACGGAAAAAGTAAAAAGATTCAAG
This sequence comes from Tanacetum coccineum, assembly GCA_026074375.1. NCBI lineage: Eukaryota > Viridiplantae > Streptophyta > Magnoliopsida > Asterales > Asteraceae > Tanacetum > Tanacetum coccineum. The sequence goes on from BQNB010173037.1 coordinate 5,655, forward strand.
CTTTTGTCGGCGATTCAGTTTGGGAGTTGAATGAATTAGTGGCGGGAAAGGGGTGTCTTGGGTGGTTTCCTGGAAGTGAGATGATGGGAATCATAAAAATATTTATCGCACTTGAGTTATGACCACTTAGGAGCTGACAATTATGGTTGAAACCTGCTTTTCATAAAAAGGTTGTTGTTTTGCAACAAATAAAGATTTTTGAATAGAGAATAGAAAATGCGCTAAGTTTGTGTGATGTATTTTGAATATGTATTCTCACAATTTATCCAGTATGGTTTAAAACAATGCAAGGTAAAACCAAGTATGGATGTACTCATGTACAAAGTTCATTTTGGATATAGGTTTAAGTGGAGGCATGTTTTTGATCATTTTGAATGAGATACTGCTGAAGCAAAGGCAAGCCAATCTGTGTTATATCTTCATGTACAGGAAGGAAAACTAACCATCTTATCAATTAAAATAATGTGCATCAGTGTAAAATTACTTTGTTCAAAGTTAAAGCGTTTTATAAAAATTATGTGCATCAGTTGTTTGAAATAGTGCTCAAATAAAGAAAGTAGCTTAACAATCTAATTTTGCCCACAGACTAAGCCCGGTGCAACGCACGGGTGTCGACAAGCCTCGTTATACCAAAAATCATCTAAGCTCCTTTATGTGTTTATTAAATACCTTGTGATTCCCAAGTATTAATTACATGTGCAACTACCCCAAATAAAATCCAACTTCAAAACTGTTCCAATTCGGATCTGATTGCACACTAAAATGTTTGACCTTGCTAACCATACTTAGACAACTAATCAGAGGCTAAAAATTGGTGTGAGGTTAATAGACATATAGAAATTAACTACTGTAGAAGGGCTAAGCTTAATTCCACTTTTAAGTTAGCGTTTCACCCTCACAAACATGACCTAATTCTGACCCGTATTTACTGTTTTGACCACTTTTGTTGCAGAGATTATTTGAATGACTTCTTGACCTTAAAAACCTTCGAGGCCGGATTTTCTGGAAACTAGACTCTTTTAGATTATTCATAGACTCAAGAAACATATCAATGTACATTTTTATCATTTAGATATCAGTCGTTGAACACGACCCAAAATTATGCTCAACCCTAAATCAAGTTTTAACGCAAATCTAACCTAACCAATTGCATGAACATGACCCTAATCAAGCCCTAATCACTCTAGCATCATTAAATATCATTAATATTATGTATTTTATGTAAACCCTAGATCCATCAAAAATCATGTTACATGAATCGAAAGAATAAACAAAGAAGGAGAACATACCTAACGATCTTACTTGAATTAACACGATCTAACACCTAGATTTCTTGATCAATTTTTTTTTTGTCTTCCTTAGGGTTTTGGGGTTGGATCTCACAGCACAAAGAGAAGAAGGGAGAAAATATGACTAGGGTTTTTATTATATAAACTTATCTAAGTAGAATCCTAGTCCAACTATAATTTTTAAATAAAAACAATTTTTTTCCTTTTCTTTATAAACGTACGCCCCCTTTAATTATATATTTTTTATTTTATTTATTTTATTAATTATACTTATATTTACATTACCTTAATTTCCTATACAAACCTATGTAAATTTGGTAAACCTTTTTACATAAATGCTACTTACTAAACTTTCTAAAAATAACTTTTCATTTCACATCTCAGGTATACCTTTTTACATAAATTGGTACTTACTAAACTTTCGAAAAATAACTTTTCATTTCACATTATTCACTTTCTATTTATGGGAATGTTTACTGTAGACACTTCCATATTCACTTCACATGCTTCCTTTTCCAATAATCTTACACTTCTTTTTAATACGCTTAACTTTTAAAAACCAAGAATGGATTTCGTAGCAATGCATGAAACACGTCTTTCCATTTCCATTATCTACTAACATCAATGAACAAATGGATTACTTAAACACCAAACTCATAATGCATACCAAAATAGATAATTCATTTACTCTAAAATGTCATCATGCACATATGTAAACCTCTCTCAACCTACATAATGTACACATAGCACATAATGAAACATACAAATTGGACCACTTTAGCCATTTCTAAAGTATAAACTTAACCTGCTCTAATAAACGGTTGTCAAACACTGAGGTATGCAAGAAATGGTGGGTGGGAGGATGCCCCCCCCCCCCCCCCCCTTCTTATCACGAACCAAATTCTATAAGGGTCGGGTTTTCTTGAAAGTGTACACGAGATGCGAGGTTGACTGGTTTTATTCCTATTGGTCTTGATGGAGTACCTCAATTGGTAAGGGTGTAGTAAGTGCCACGATGTAGAAGACTCGATATGGCACAACCACTGGTTGGGAGTTGGGACGCTCCGTGATGAGTCTAAGCAGGATCGAAAACCAGTGAAACTCTATTATAGCGGGATGGATGGATGGTCCTTACTGGGTTTGTAAGGACGCCACACGGCCATGGTAGAAAGAATGAATTCGTACATACAAGACTACATTATCGAACGTTTTCATAAAAATAAATCACAACTACTACTTACAAATGTTGCTCACTGCTACTGCTACTTTTGCCAAACACACCAAAAGACACATGTGCCAATTTTATATAGACTAAAAACTCTAAAAAATGAGGGTAGTTAATTAAACTTTACATGTTAAGTATTAAAAAATTATATGAACTTAAGTATACTTATCAGCTTCCGTATTTTTATATAAATTTAATACATACCCTAGACGTTATACCTATAAACCTTATATTTTATAAGAAAAACACAACATATATGTTGTTGTTATTTATACATATTATTATCAGTGTATATTAAATAAATGTATATTGTTAGCCTTAAAATATGTTGACTTATCCAGAATTATATTAGTTCAAAAATAGCCAAACACGCATGGACTAGATTAGACTATTTAGTATAGTTTAGTTATGTTTGGACTATAAATACCTCCTTCATACTTCCATGGAGGGGTGAGGATTCATTTTTGTATCATAAGGTGTGTGTTGTTTCTCTCTTTAGAAAACACACATCTTTCCCTCTCTACCTTTCTCCCTCTACATCAATAATATGGCTTTCTATTTGTTTAATCCTCCCGACCTCCCGATCGTATGTTTTAGGCCAGAATCTTAAGGGGTAACAATTGGAATCAGAGCCTAGGTGCGTTTTGTGTTGATGGTTTGTGTTTTTCATGGTGTTCGTAGCTTAAAAACCGCACTTCGTAGCTTATTTTTAAGCAAAAAGCTTCGGCTTTTTCTTGGTTGGTGGTTTTTTGTGCAAAAGCTTGAAACTTTCTCTTCTCTATAGTTTCTAGCTTATTTGTACAAGTGGGTTATGGATTTTCATAGCTTATTTTTGAGTTTTTATGGTTCGGATGATTTTTTTACTCAAAATCTTGATTCAAAATTTTTCGTGTTAAAAATCATCAAGTTTGCATTTTTCGGGTCCTAATAGGCTTAGATAAGAAGGTTGTACAAGAAAAATCGTGTCAAAATCGTTCAAAATAGGTCTTTTTGTGTTTTGAAGATTGTGGGTTTCGAACAGTTGGAACCGATCTACTCAACCGATCTACTGAAGTCAAGAAGGAACCGATCTACTCATTCCTTCAGGAACCGATCTACTCATTCCTTCAGGAACCGATCTACTCATTCCTTCAGGAACCGATCTACTCATTCCTTCAGGAACCGATCTACTCACTCCTTCAGGAACCGATCTACTCACTCCTTCAGGAACCGATCTACTCATTCCTTCAAAAACTGATCTATTAGTTTTTTTAAGGAACCGATTTATCACCTAGAACCAAACTCAAACACCTTCCATAACACCAACAACAAACACAACACTTAATGCAAAAATGATCCGAATAAGATTCACTAAAATGACAAACGGCTAAATATTCGGATTACGATGACAAGTGATCACGAAGTTGATTTGGTATCCCTTATTTGAGATTGAAGTGGGTTTCACAAAGGCGTCTACTTATTTCATCATTGAGACTTCCTTCTACTTTCTACCCCTTTTCTTCAAACCCAATCTATCGATTGATGACTTGCTTGAACGTATACAACTTATGATTAAGACTTGGATTATCTAGTTATTTCCTGATGTAAGGAGTTACATTATAGTGCTCACGGGTTATAGCTATCACTTAAAGGAGTTACATTGTAGTACTCAGTGTCACATGCAGATTTCGATGTGGATAATATCAAGAGGTGTTGTACTTCTTGTACGTTTAATGACGGGTATAGAGTACTTATAGATTTAATCTTGTACCGTTCTTTAATCAACAACAGTGCAAGATTAAGTAACAAATTTGGGGGATTGTACTTCATTTTCAAGTTTGGTATATCGGGTTTACTTCACCAAGTGGTCACAACAATAGCCGACAAAATACGAGGTTGGTAAGTTAGCCAGAGAGTTTAAAGGTTGAGATGTAATCAACAATTCTCACGGGATATTATTGTGCTATTCCAAGACAATGGTACTTCACAGTCTAAGCAAAATTCTCAAAGTTCTTCAACGACATTCATATACAAGACCTTGATTATACCAAGTTTTCTTGATTCTTGCTTCATCTCCTACTACGGTTTCTGAAGTCAAGAGAGTAATGGTTCGTTTGGATTTCAATATTTGTGCTTTTTGACAAGAACTTCTCGAGTATATGGACGTACACGACAATGATGCTTCCGAGAGTTCGCAACCATCATGGGGGAAAATGTGTACATCCGGGACTTAGTTGACTTTGATGTTACCAGGTCAACTCCCAGGGGGAAGTAGTATATAAATGTGTACATCCGGGACTTAGTTGACTTTGATGTTACCATGTAAACTTCCAGGGGGAAGTAGTATATACTACTTTACTTAATATGGTTTGTGAAGTATTCTGCATACGTGACAAGAATTATTGCTGATTTCTTACATGTACACCCGAACGAATATTCACCAAGACCTAATGACAAGTAGCAGTGGTATTTGGTGTGCTCTTACTTCTTCTTCTATAAAATTCCGCTGTACACTTTAATGACATATAAAAGATGGTTGAAGCTACATCAAAGTTTCAAAATCTGCTCAAGATAGGTATGTTGGTTTTGGGGGAAGCTGATTCAGAAACTTCACCAAAAAAGAGTCTATGAAGAAAGCTTTTCAAGACATGCTGCATGAATTGGGGGGAAGTTAATCCAACTCATGCATTCTACAATGGTTCCAGAACAAGTAAAGACAATGAAGATCCAAGCTGGAGTACAAGTTTTAAGACCAGGAGAACTCAGAAGACATCTTCAGCTTTGGAAGACTTTATTTATGTTGTAATTGTACTTAATAGGAACATTGTAAGTAATTCTGTATGTCCACATAATGGGGGAAGATTGTTAGCCTTAAAATATGTTGACTTATCTGGAATTACATTTAGTATAGTTTAGTTGTGTTTGGACTATAAATACCCCCTCCATACTTCCATGGAGGGGTGAGGATAATCATTTGTATTTCATAAAGTGTGAGTGTTTCTCTCTGTAGAAAACACACACATCTTTCCCTCTCTACTTTTCTCTCTTAATAATATGGCTATTTATTTCTTTTATCCTCCCCGACCTCCAGATCGTATGTTTTAGGCTATAATCTTTTAAGTAACAATCTAATCAGGTGACACGAAAACTAGTAGTAATGTAACATCGCTGATTAATGATATGTCTAGATTTATTGGGATTGGACGTGCTTTTGGACATGATATGTAGGGTGTCAACCGTTGCTTGAAAAACTCATTAATTGTATGGGAGAGATAAATGGGTATAAATGAATATTATGTAATTAAATGCATGTGGTATTGGGGATAAAGTGAAAAGGGGAAGGATTTCTAATATATTTAATATAAATAAGGTGGCGTTTTTAGGGATCTAAGGCGAAGATCAATATGTTGATGGTGAAACAATTATGGGTAATATGTTGTTCGAGTTTGCAACTAGTAAGGCTATGGGGTTATCAGGAGGAATTATGTCCATCTGGGATATGCTGGTTTTCTCGTGTCATAAAATTGCTAGTTATTAAAACGTACTAATTATTCATGAAGAATGGCTTGTTGATAAATTCAAGTGTACTATGATTAATGTGTATGCTCCATAGGATATTGGGGAAAAATGATTGTTTTGGATGTTTATATCTGAGTATATGTAATCTAACGATGGTAATTATATTCTTCTTGGGGATATAATGCAGTGCGTGATGAGGGGGAACGATGGGGATGCCAATTTTCATGTAGGGAAGCTACTGATTTTAACACATTTATTGATAGAGTTGGATTTTGGAATTTTTTTGGGGGGGGGTATGCCTTTACAAGGTTAAGCTCGGATGGTAAGAAGATGAGTAAGCTTGACCGTTTATTTATTAGTGAATGAGTAAGTGCGGTTTATCTAGAACTATCATCGACCAATTCAATTAAAGCAAGAGGCAATGGATTATGGTCTAAGAGTTTTCTAGTTCTTTAATTCTTGGTTGGATGAAAAAGATTTTAAGCATGTGGTAGTTTCGTTTTGGAATAAAGATGATGAGATTGTCTAAGGAGGTTCTGCTATAAAATTTTAAAACAAGCTAAAAAAGTTGAAGGATAATATCAAATGATGATATCAGGTAACAAAGAATAGAAAAAATAACGGAGAGAAAATTTTGTTGGATGAAATTAAAAAGTAGATGATCTCTTGGACCAAGGGTTGGCTACGAAAGAAGACAAGTTGAAACGATCTCAAGCAATGTCGAAATTATATAGCTTGGACTCAAAAAAATATCAAATATTTAGCTCAAAAAGCTAAAATAAAAAAGAGTATAGAAGGCGACGAAAACTCAAGGCATTTTCATGGAATTATTAATAGTAAGCGAAGATACTTGCTATTAAGGGTATAAAACGAGAAGGTACTTGGGTCTCGGATCCTAGGTTAAAGAGGTGTTCTTGAATCATTCCTAAGGTAATTACCAAGAATCGAGAATATCACAGTCTCTCAAAGAAGTGCAAGGTTTAAATCTTTATCGAAGCAACAATCATACGTGTTAATTAGGCTGATTTCTATGCATGAATTAAAAGATGCGGTGTGGAGCTGTAGTAAAGATAAGGTGTCAGGTCCGGACGGGTCAACCTTTTCTCTTGTTAAGAGGTAGTGGGAGCTATTCAAAACCGATATATTGCAGTTTGTTTTTGAATTATTTATTACATGTTTTATTCCAACAAGGTGTAATTCTTCGTTTATCACTTTGATTCCTAAAATGATTAACCCGATGGGTATGAGTGATTATAGGCCTATAAGTCTTATAGGTATTAAGTATAAAATTATAGCAAAAGTTTTGGCTCTACAATTAGCTAAGGTGGTAGATTCGATAGTAAGTTTGGAGCAAACGACTTTTGTGCACGATCCTTAAATTTTAGATGGCCCGATTTTGGCGAATGAAGTCTTAGCTTGGTATAAAAAGAAAAAGAAGCGAGCTATGCTTTTAAAAAATTTATTTCGAGAAGGCTTATGACTCGTTGATTTGGGAATTTCTAGATAGAATGATAGAGTTTATGCATCTTCCAATTCAGTGGAGTAAATGGATTCACGCTTCCCTTCATTCAACAAGGGCGTCCATCCTAATAGATGAGTGTCCTATTATCGAGTTCACGCTTCAACGGGGATTACGACAAGGTGACCCTATATCTCATTTTCTCTTTATTATAGCTATGGAGGGGTTGCATGTGGCTATGAAGGATGCAATAACATTGAATTTATTCAAGGCATAA
>BQNB010173038.1:0-10981 GCA_026074375.1 Tanacetum coccineum
GCATTCTTTCTTTGGTGTTGCTGGGTCGAACAACGACATCAACGTTTTATATCAATCACCTTTATTTAACGATCTCAAAATCGTACGAGCACCAGAGATTCCTTTTGTGGCTAATGGCGTAACTTACCCATGGGGATACTATCTTGTTGACGGGATATATCCGAAATTGGCGACACTGTTAAGACGATTCCAGAACCAGCTGATGATGACCACAAGCGAATTTTGTATAAGCTAAAGCAAGAATCGGCAAGGAAAGATGTGCAACGAGCGTTTGGTGTTCTGAAGAAGAAATGGGTCATACTAGCCAATCCCACACGAGCGCTGAAAAAAAGAATAACTAATATGATGTACACATGCATCATATTACATAATATGATTCGAAAATTCAAAAGAGTTGCGATATCTCCCACATGGTTCCCGAAAGAAGCACATCAACCGGACGACCTCGAACGTTCCGATGAACAAGTGCGACAAGTTATGAGGCAAATCAGATCGGCACAAGCGCATCAAATCTTCAAGCCGATTTGGTCGAACACTTATCGCGTAATGTTTAATTTTAGCTTTAATTGTGATATTTTTAATATTCGAAGTCTATGTAATGTTTTTAATTTATGAATAATTTTTTTTAATTTAGTACGTCTTACGTTTTTATTAATTTCATACGTTTACGTTTTAAGTTTATGAATAAAGTATTTAAATAAAAAAATGAGTACGAACGGTGAGTTAGGTTTCACCACTATGGTTGAATGGTGAGTTGTGAGTGAGTTAAGTGAGAGGAGAGAGAAAGTTGATGCGTCACTGAGGTGAGGTGGATGATGAGTTTTATCCCACCACTCCATCGAGCCTAATAGTATTATAGGATTTTATAAAGTTATTTCAGTTGGCATTTAACAGGATAAGGACGCGTTGCCGCATATTTTAGTTGTATTCTAAAATTTATATAAAATCAAGCGTAGCTCCGATTTAGTCGTGTCATACGTCTTTGAAAAGGTATAAGAGTTTACTTTCATGTGAATTTGGTCTCGTGGTTTGATTTCAAGTAAAAGTATGTCATATTGGGTAATTGGTAACATGGGTTTGCAGGAAATTGACAACTTTATCGCAGATTTCAGATGTTTTCTAAAATTCATATAAAGTCAACCGTAACTATAATTTAGTTGTGTCATACGTTGCTAGAAAAGTATAAGAGTCTACTTTCATGTGACTCGTCTTATGATCTGATTTCAAGTAAAAGTATGTCGAGTAAGGTGATTAAGTGCATGGTCAGATTAAGTGTTTAACAAGAATCATGAAATATGTTCCAAATAAAGTATATGCATAAAGTGTTAGTAGTTCTCATGAACCAAGTGCAATAGTAGTCACTATGAACACGTTTTCAAATCAGATAATAGTCAGTTATGAATAGATATACAAATCAAATGGGAGTATTATCATGACCCGTGAGGTCAAGATTTCATATACAATATTGATGTTGAACCGTGAGGTCATAATTTCATGTTAGCATCCATGTTGACTCGTGAGACCACGATTTCATGTTTAGTATTCATACTTGTAAGGTTAAAATTTCATGTTTAGTATTCACGCTGACTCGTGAGGTCAAAATTTCATGTTCGGTCTTCATTTTAACCCATGAAGTCATAAATTCATTTTCAATATTCATGTTGACTCGTGAGGCCTTGATATCATGTTTCATGATGACCTGTGTGATCATCTATTATGTATAGAGTCATGCGTAGAAATGATGTGCTTTACGCACTTAGTCGGTCATGTTTGGTGTGGAATAAGAACCCATATTGCATATGTGCGAAAGGGTAAAGTATTCGGTTTTAACTTTAGTTTGAGTTGATTGTGTTCGTGAAGCACCTTATAGTTACAATTTATCATAGTTCAGTTACTAGTTAGCAAACAGTGATATGAATTTAGTTCCAGTTTAGATTATATCGCTCGGTTTTAGTTTTAGATTAGTTTCAGTTCACTATTGATGTTTACTAAAGGGGCCAAATTAGATATTGGTTATGCAACTTTTGTTGTTAAAGCATATTTATATTTGTGTTCTAAATTTAGTACCGTTTACTCACTAAGTCATTATCACTACAATTTTGAGTTATGCTTTCATGTAGTTAAAGAAAAATGTCGTTGGGCTTGTAGGTTAAATGGAATTGGAGGTTTCTTGACTCGGGAACAATGATGCTCTGGGAATACATATGCGTATGTGCATCTATCCTCATTTCTTTCATTTTTTGTATATCAAACTTTTACGCCCCAAAGTTATTGGTATTCTATATGTTTACTTTAGTCAAGTTTGTGTCAAATGGCATGTTTATGAACAAGTGTAATGGGTCAAAAGGGGGTGTTTAGGTCAATAACCGCATTCCATGTAAATAGCGCTTTCGCATGTCACTTTTATCAAACTTATGTTGAGATATGATTTTCAGAGTATCAATGAAGTATGTTTCCAGGTTTAAAAGTATTTTGGCATGTAGTAGCCATGTTTCTCGAAAAGGGCACGAATTTGCTAATTGTATTCTGTGGCGTAGAGACGTTTTAGTCTTCACTGCAAAGACGCTACGTTTTTTTTTTTGAACGGCGGAATATGATAAAAGAACAAAAGCTAGCAAATGCTAGCAAAACAAGGATTACCATGCGAGTTTCCGTTCTTTTAGGGTTTTATCCATTTCAAATCCATTATGTAAAATTAGGATTTCATAGATGTAATATCCACAAGTACGCATTGATATGAACGAACAAATCCAAAAAACATTCCGCCTTTTTAAGTTTTCTATCCGAGAGATCCCACGAGTTACGAAAAGTTCTAAATAAGACCACAAACCATGATAGACAGTGGGACACCTTCGGAATAATCTTGGGGGCGTTTCGGCATCTCGTGGGCAGCGGTCAATCCAAGAAAACCATTCAATGGTCATGCGAGATTCGGTGTATCTAGTCTGTTCGTATATTTGTTTAGATTAATTGTTACCAACAAAATTATTAAAATTCAGCTTTTTCTAGATATGATATAATCGCCATGAAAACTATCTTTTTCCTTAACGACGTACAAGTTTTATGGGTCAAGGTCGTTCAATTAGGTCATTCGATATTTAGCCATGGTATCAGTTTTGAAGGTCGATGGGCACGAACCACAATGTAATTATAAAATGGTTTTTTCACATGAACAATGACGCTTATGATTAGATCACAAGGTATGCATCAGACCGTTATTGACATTTTTTGTGCCCGCATTCAATCCCAGTCACTTGCACACACAGCTTATTGCCCCCTACTTTGTAACTCAACTAACCAAAACATCCTATGAACCCAATATACGCATTTTCTTTATTTAGAAAGAAAATAGGTTTGAAATACACACACCAAGCGTATACCCGCACGATGATTTCGGTGCACAACTATTGTTCATGACGCCACCCAATGGAGTGCGCCATAGGGTGATGTTGTTGGTGCACAGATTGCCAAGCCAAGACACCTGTATCTCTTTAGGGTGTTGTATTAGGGGTGTGGGTGAAGGTTTTTTCTAGCGCCACATTAAGTTTGTCACCATTTAACATTTTTCTTTTAAAATCAATTGCACCTTCTTTCTCATTCGCTAAGTTTTTTCGCATCTTTTATCATTTAAAGTACCTCCAACACATATCCCAACACAACACATAAAAAAAACTCTTTAATTTCTGAGGGGACTTTATTGGTGCTAAGCAAACTCTTCTGCATCTTGAAGGGGATAGGGTTGTCATTGTCATTCTCGCAAAGGAAAAGGCCTCATCTCGGCAAAATCCATAACATACACACTTAGACGGGCAGTGGTAGTAATAATATCCTTTTTTTTAGAGATGGTAGATTTAAACCTTAGTCTTCTTGTGAAAAAACTACATGGCTTTCAACGACCCGACTACTTCAACATGGATTACATATACGTCCTCAAAGATAAAAGATTTTTTTTTTATCAAAAGTTAGAAAATAATAAGTTCGACTACAGCATCCATGCCTATTCATGGGAGGCATAATTATCTAACTTAAAAATAAAAAATAACTATGTCGAGTCAAAAGGGGGTAATTTAATAAATAAGTGGATAAGTGTATACAAATCCTCGTAGGTTATGTTTGACGAAATGGGATAAAGTTGGGTTAGAGCTTATATTATAAGCCGAAAGTTAAAGCTTATTTTTATATAAAGTTGTTTGGCAAATTAGTTGTAGCTGAAAGTTATTAATATAAAATCGCATAAAGATACATTAAATTTATTTTCGATATAGTTCTAACTTTTGCTTGATAATCCATTATATTTGAAAGCCATTTAAGTAATTTGACTAGCTATAAGTCCACATAAGTCTCTTTTCATGAGTTTGGGCTTAAAGAGACTTATTGCTTATAAAAGCTTTCATACGCATGTGTGACAAACAAAACTAATCTTATAAGTTAATTTATCTTAAAAGCTCAGGCTCGTATAAGTGCTAAACATAGACGTAAACATGCAAAAACATTACTTGTGATGTTGTTAGAGGGAGGAGTGTGGTGACATGGGTATCTCGCCATTGCCTATGTGACACACTCTCTCTCCTCTTCACTTGCTAGCCACCATACCAACATGTCTAGCCATCTCCAATTTTTTGATATCTCGCCATGGTGGTAGCTTAAATAAAGACAATTTTTTTTTATCTTTTATCTTTTTTTCTTATTTATAAATGTATATGTTTGTGTGTGAGTGGTGGGGCCAAAATGAGAAGATATGGGTGTGTTATAAGTGAAGGGGTATTTTTTTGTCAAATGAAGAGATATATTGTGCCACTATACTCCTCCCTCTTATTAAAGCTTTTAAACTTAGCTAGAATTGACAGAATGACATCATTGGTGATCTTGATCCCAGGAACTTCACAATCCCTCTAAAAGATTGTGCCGCTCCGCTGTTATAGGAGCCCTTCATCTTCTATTTTAAGGTAATTATCTTATGCCCCCATGTCATAATTTTGATCTGTCGTTTCATAAAACTGATGGTGTATTACTTTATTGTATTCAACAAGGGAACAAAAGAAGTTTAGGGTGTGTTTAGTTCTATAAAAATATCTCACTTTTTTATGAAAAAATGAAAACTCAAAACCTATTTGGTTACATTTCTTTCCGAACAATTTTAAAATTCTCACTTTTCTAATTTAAATAGAGAAATGAAAAATCTCAATTTACCCTTCTTCACTTGTTTTTCTCTAACAAAATAAGACGGAATTTCTCAACCAACCATTCAAGTATTTCATTTTAACCCTAATCATCATTATTAACCCATCGTCGCAATCCGAGATAATCTTTTTAAAATTTAAAAATATAACTTCATTTAAACTGCAACGGGTTTTTTAATATTCTCAACTCTTCTTTAAAGAATAAAAACTATTCCATTCTCAAGAATTTATAAACAGAAAAAGAAGAAAAAAATTTATATAGCTAAACGTTGCCTTAGGTGTTGTTTCTTCTCTACTTAGGGCCCGTTTGGTTTGTTGATGCGTTTAGGATTAGAATTTGGATTTGGATTTGAATATGGATTAGGATTTGGATTTGGATTAATATAGGTGAGAGAAAATAATTTTATTTTTTAAAAATATAAAAATAAAAATAAATATTAAAAATATAAAAATAAAATAACTATTATTTTAATTTTGTAAAAGTTAAAAAACCAAAACTTATGGACGAGAGTTGCACACGTAAGTGCAAAGTCAACAAAAACAAAAATCATGCACAAGGTCAAAGCTCTTATGTCAGCAAAGAAAGGGGTTGCAAGTTTAACTCTTTCAGTAAAAACTTGTAAAGTGGTATACAAATACTATTTTGTATACCCATGAATTCACCCAGACATTAATTATTCTATGACATGCTTCCTCAAAAAAGCTCAAAAATAGACCCTTTTTGCTGGTTTAAATGGGGTTCATAAAATCAACTCACTCTGATAATAAAATATGTGCTCTTCTTTCTCTTTTTTTTTTTCTTTTCTTTTTTGGAGAGCTTTTAGGAGAGAGAGAAAGTGAGGTCCTCCCTAACTAGATGCTAATCCATACTACTATTTATAAAAAGTTTATATTTTTTTTGAATGTTAAATGCTAAAAAATTAAAAAAAAAACTTAATTATAGTAACTTTTTATTAAATGTTGAAAAATTAAAAAAACTTAATTTTAGTAAAAAAACTTAAATATTATTTAATCTTTAAATCCTCAAAATTTTATTATTTTACGTTTAAAAGTCACACCAAAAACATAAATTTGTATGTATAATTATTTGCCGCTATACGTCCTCAGTGCTTTTTGTTTTCAAGATGATCTTATTTCTTCCCCTCTAGTTTCTACAAATGTTTTTTAAGATGACCATCCTCCAACCACCGCTGTGGCGGTTCGTCCTTTTGCAGCCGCCATCATCTTCATTATTAGGTTTGTATGTTATGCTCAATAGAGCAGATGGATCATCAAAGCTGGTAGATCATGAACTCATTTTCTTGTTTCAGAAATTACCACAATTTTGGATCTTCGATGAATTTGTAATGGGTTTGATTTGTGGATAAATATTTATCAAAAAAATACTCCATCAATTACAAAGACTTGGGTTTGGATTTATATACTTCTGTGATTTTTTTTGGTTACATTTACTAGGTTTGATGAATTTGTATTTTAGTTATAAGGGTACAATAGTCTTTTAATTCATTTAGAGGTTGATCTAGACAGTATATCCACTCAGTAAAAAAAAAAAAAAACAGCCCTTGGTGTGAGACATGGAAAGCTATATGCTTTAAGGTAGAGCACCCAAACAAGGAAAGTAAGCAGAAAGACATACCAACACCGGTGATTGTAGATTGAGATGGTTCAGATTGAGAAACTTGCTCTGGGTTTCGGGAGACCCAAAGTCGCGTTAGATATCGTGAGTCACCCGAAATCGCAGTACTCGGTGGCTCTAAAGATACGTTGCTCAACGTATCTTTTGTTTGAGACTTGGCAGATTCTACAGCAAAACCTGATGTTTTGCCTTCATCTGGATGATTAACAGATTGATGCTGTGTATACATAATTGAAAGGTAGGCACATTCGTTTGATGAATATGAATACTTATTTATAACCTTTGATTGTATATCCTATTTATTTATAGACCTTCGACCCTGAACCATTGAATAATACTCGTAACAAGAGGGAGTGTGGGCCAGTTGAAAAAAAAAACTCTCCTATGTTTGGCAGAGAATTTTATGAGCTTTAGATAAGCTTTAGTTTTTAAAACAAGCCTCGTTTATTATGCGGGCTTATAAAAGCGTTTATAAGTCATAAGTCTTTATAAGCCTCATCCTCACAAAAGAGGCTAAAAACTTTAGATCGAGACTTTTGAACCATAAATTACTTATTTAAATATCTAACATGTACATAAACTCATTTAACTGTGTCTTTTTTAGTAATTTTGCAATAATAAACCCAAACTTAAGCTAATTTGCCAAACAAACTTACAAAAAAACAAATTTCAGTTTCGGCTTATAATATAAGCCCTAGGGCCCGTTCCAGCACCAGCCATTTCGTCAAACATACCATTTGAAGATAGAGATCAAGAGTTCGATCCTCACTTTCTGTAAAAGTATCGAAGGTTCTCTAGATCAGTCTTTTTACCTTCTGGTAAAGGCAGGGTTTTAAAAGGCGCGTCATGGCGGCGCCAAGGCGCGAGGCGCGGCGTCTACGTTACGAAATAGATTAAGGCGTCGACTCTGGGCGTGGCGTGAGTTGAGTCGTGAAAAGGCGGGCAAAGGCGTAAGACGTTGCGAGTTTTCTTTTAATGGTTTAAGAGATTTTCTTGAGATTTAGACTTGGATTTACTAATATTTTAGATTGAGTCTTGAATTTAATAATATTTACCGTTCATATAATTATAAAATATGATATAAATCTATAAATATTTTTTGTCGCTTTAAGTCACGCCTTAAAAATGTTATGTCGTCGCGCCTCACGTTAAAGCTTGAGGCTTGGCTATGCCGCTACGTCACGCTTTACGCTATTTATAATTTTGAGTAAAAATAAAGTCGTCTATATTTCAGCTCCTCCGTTACCTCATAAAAAACATGATTGAATACAGTTGATTATGTGAGGCCAGATATTCGTTATTTGTCTCCTTAACCACGAGAGTTTTGAACCTCCCACTTGAGGCCAGGTCATCGAGATTCGTTTTTTTAACTGGTTTAAAATTATCAATAAACTAGAACTTGACAGTGGTTTGGCTGGACTTCTTGTCGGGGAGTTAGGTAACTGATATACCCTTTTTTAACCTGGTTCAAAATGATCGATAGTTTTTTAATTCCTAAAATATTTAAGGGTATTTAATACTGTATTTTTGTTTTGAATCTAGAAAATGTTAGTTCAACAAAACGTGGCTGAGACTTCAAATCAAAGAGTTACACAGTTTGGAGGTCATTCTACTCTACCTTCTAATTATTTAAATATCTAACCTCATTAACCAAAAAAATTATTATTGTAAAAGGTCAAATAAATTACTCATGAATTAAATGAGCCTGGCGGGAATAGCAAAAAAAAACCGTATTTTGCCGGCTAAATCTAAATTTCATACGCGGGAAATTTTCGCTGCTAGCCTGCTAAATAAAAGTACGTTGGCATAAAGAAATCCAAGTGGCCACACCGGCCCACGCACACTAAAGTACTATACCTATCTCTATCACATTATTGGTTTCTATCATCTCATTTCTTTATATACCAATTCAATTATAAAAACACCAAATGGACGGACGGATTTAATTTTGCAGCAAAAACAATATATATTAATAATAGAATTGATTTGATCACTTTTACTTTTGATTTGGACTCTCCAAGTATCGCATTAAACAGTTGTATTATATTTATATCCTGCTTTAAATACTTGTAAAGTGGGTGTACAAATAAAAAAAAAGTGCAAATCACCTCCCATTAATAATACCTCCGTCTTAATTTTATATTTCATCTTTCTTTTTTAGCATGTCCTAAATAATTGTGCATTACTAAAAATAATAGGTGGATTTGTTTAAGGTTACCATATTACCTTTAATCCAAATTAACATTTAAAAAAATAAAAAAAAAACAATAATTAATTATTAAAGGGTAAAACTGGTTTTGTTTTTGCTTTATGTAAAACCAAAGCAGTAATAATGCATTTTTCTTAAACTGTTTATTTTTTGTCTGTGAACAATAATTTTGAGACGGAGATAGTATGAAATTTAACACTTTTTATCAAAGGTGTAGCTCTTGACTCATTGTAGTCTTGAACCTAGAATGTTGGCCAAAGGGTTGAATTAGAGTAGGTTATGGTTGGTCATGGTCATGAGTATTAATTAATTTTTTTGACATATAGGAGTTAATTTTAGAGTAAAATACATTGTTCGTTCTTGAACTTGTACTCAAATTACATTCTTACTCCTAAATTCAAAATAATTCAGTCATCCATCCTTAATATTTTCATTTTGCATCGCCGATTTTTCTTTTGACTTTTTTCTGTTAGTCTTCGAACTTACACCTTTCACGAGCAATTCACGTGAGGACAATTCAGTCATTTCGCATAAATGAGTTTGCCAAAATACACCTTTAGTTTTAAAACCATTTTAGTATCTTCTTTACTAACTGACACCATTCCTAAACCATTTTTCCTTCCATCTTCGATTTACAAACACAAATTCACAAGCTTCTTGATAACAAACATAAAATTACAATCTTTAGTTAACAAATATAAATTCACAAATATATATCTTTGTTGTTTGCTTCTGCAAAAAATGGTTTCTTACCAAATTCACAAGTAAAGGCCTGGGGTGAAATAGCGTGACTTTTCCCCCATCATTTTCCCATAGTCTTTCTTTTTTGTTCCACATACAGATATACTAAGATATACCAGTACACACATACCAATAAAGAAGGTTAAATCGATCAAATAAAAACACTAAAATTATACTTCCCCTTCTTTGTTCTTACCACCAATCTCCGGTGGTGCACCCTCATCGTCTCACCACCATCGTCATACAACCACAATCATTAACCGTGAACCGCAACCACCTCCGGCTACAACAATTGTGTCACCACTATTACCAAACACCGCAACCACCAACCACCAACTACCTTCGGCTACAACCGCAACCACCAAAAACTGTTTGTTAGCCCATATAAAAGATTTAAGCACAACCATTATCGTCTAACAGCCACACCATCAGGTCATCATCATTCTTGTCGATTTACTACACCACCCATCTCCAACATCATAACTCTCATCAATCATCATCCCACTAACAAACCCATAATTAAAAATGATATATAGGGACATCATCAAATTATTAAAAACAAAACACATAAATCCGTAGATTTATAAAATCCAAAGTTAGTTTATAACGACCTTAAAGATATATATAAAACACAAAACACAAAGTTATTGAATATCGATGGCTTAACACTTACTAACGAAACGGATGAAATTAGACTATATACTAAATAGCATCATGAGTCATGACAAATTTATGTCTTTTTATACTCGCCTCTCACTGGGTTAAATTTGGTCCATTTTCTATGTTCGGCCCAGTGTTACTTTACTGGGCTGCCTATCTTTAGTATTGGGTAACATGAACAATTAGATAAGTTGTATATGTTTTAAACAATCAAATGTATTGTTTTTTTTTGAACGGCGAGTTAGTACAATTACTAAGTTAGTTATTCGATTCCACAGTACTTACTCAGAAGGTAGTCCCTGACAACCTCAAATAATAATTAGTGATTCGATTTCACAGTACATACCCAGAAGGTAGTCCCTGCCAGCCTTGAATCGACGCATCGATGAGGCAGAACCCTACAGATTTCCACCTTGAAGGAAAACCCCCACGGAGAGATTCGAACCTGAGACCTTTCGCATGTGGTAACAACCTCCTCAATGACACCCTTAATTGAGCTAGCCCAGTTGATTAATCAAATGTATTGTTGTTGAACATAGGTGGAAGAAAAAAAAA